>SKCR01044581.1:0-65838 GCA_019454045.1 Zanthoxylum bungeanum | reverse complement strand
TTTTGTTCTTGTCAAGTATTTCATATTGAATTATTTAACTGTTGGGGTTCAGGATTATGGTGTTATAAAGTAAAAATGATTGATTTTTTTTTTTTTAATGTTGTTTGTGGTACATGTAGTGTGATGAACTGGTGGCACATGGTGCTACAGTTGGAGGAAGTCCAGCAGAAGTGATTAAGAAGTGCAAGATTACAATTGGGATGTTGGCTGATCCTCCGGTTGCACTTTCGGTTTGTGTTTTTGTGGTGTTTGATGATTTCATTGATTGAGATTATGTGTGATTGTTTTAATGGGGATAAGGTTTTTTTTTTTTTTTTTTTTTTTTTGTGATTGATTAGGTTGTTTTTGACGAAGGTGGTGTTTTGGAGCAAATTTGTCCTGGAAAAGGTTACATTGACATGTCAACTGTTGATGCTGAAACTTCTATAAAGATCAGCCAGGTTTTCTTTTTGCTGCAACTTCGTTTGGATCAACAGATGTTTGTTTGAGCTCAATTTTATAGGCTGAAATGATTATTTGGGAATTTGAAGTTGCATATTTACTTGTTTAATTCACGAAAATCTGCTCCTAGGTAGGTTCGACTTTTAAATGTGTGTTGAAGAATATATATCTACAAATCTTCAGGATCTTATGGATAGTCTCTGAAGGGTGATAGATTCTTGTGATATAGTTATTTGACTTGATTTGATTTCTTTTTAAAATTCTATATATAGTGCATAAAAGTGATACTGATGTTTGAAAGGGTTATCGTCAAGAGAGTTTTTAGGTTGTTTTATGTTACACTTTTCAGTCGTCTGCTAAAATACTAATGTTATTTATGAAGTCTAAAAGATGTGGATTTTTCAAGGGAGGGCTCTGTAACATTTGGTGATTGTCACTTGATGAGGTTTTTCTTATAAAATGGTTGTGGTTGGTGAGGATCGAACAAAAAAACTAAGAAAGCATATATAACTTCTTTTGGATATCTGCAGGCAATTACATCAAAAGGCGGTCAATTCCTTGAAGCTCCGGTTTCAGGTAGCAAACAGCCTGCAGAAACTGGTCAACTAGTAATCCTTTCTGCTGGCGAGACGGTAAATTGACAGTAGGTTGCATGACTAATTAATATATTCACTAGGGGATCTGGTTCATCTAATTGAATATACCCAATTCATGTGTCTGAATCTTTAGGTGTGGGGGAAAAACAAAGATGTGCTATCCATTACTGTTTAGAACAGGGGTTGCGCATTTATGATTTCAGCTATCATATTAATTAACATATTTGTCTTTTTAATATCTCTATATTTAAATTGATTGTGGGACAAAATTTTTTATTTTTTATTTTTATTTTTACTTTAAATCTGTGTAGTGCTGAATGGATTACATAACTATTTCTATATGTAGGCACTGTACGATGAAGCAATTTCAGCTCTTAATGTAATTGGAAAGAGGGCTTTCTTTCTGGGGCAGGTTGGAAACGGAGCAAAAATGAAACTTGTTGTCAACATGATAATGGGCTGGTAATTGCTGTTTTCTAAAACTAAATATAATTCTTATTTCCAAAGAACAAGCACAAAGTTTCAGCAATGGAACATTTTATAGTTAACTCATTAGTATATTTTCATGTTTTTGTTTAGTTCAAATACCCGAATTCATGGTTTTAAGATTGTTGCAGTATGATGAATACATTTTCTGAAGGACTGGTACTGGCTGAAAAGAGTGGACTTGACCCTCGTACTCTACTTGATGTACTGGTGAGAGAGTGACTAAGCATTTTTGTGCTAAGTTTATGCCGGTATTGATCTGGCTGTTGATTAGTTATAATTTGGCAGGATCTGGGTGCTATTGCTAATCCTATGTTCAAGGGGAAAGGGCCAGCTATGCTACAGAGCAATTATGCCACTGCCTTTCCACTTAAACATCAGCAGAAGGACATGCGATTGGCTCTTGCCCTTGGGGATGAAAATGCTGTGTCGATGCCAATAGCTGCAGCTGCTAACGAGGTAATTCTTCTTTTAATCTTTGTTGCAACTACTGATAATTAACATTTTTATGATGTTAACAAGTTATATCGATTTTGATGGATGTGCTTTATTGAGAAGAAAAATACACACGGTTATGAATATATAATATAAGCATAATGTATCTCTTGAAATGTTTGCTAGTGGATACCAAACTTCTAGCAAGCTCTATGCATGCTTCCCGAATATGATATAAAAATGTTTGCTGCAGGCTTTCAAAAAGGCCAGAAGTTTGGGGTTAGGAGATAATGACTTTTCCGCTGTTTTTGAGGTTGTGAAGGATCTCAAATGATCATCTTAATACCTTACTCACTTGAAGTGAGAGCTGCTCTTGTGAGATTGCTCAAAACTTTTCCGTGGATATGGAAGCCACGGCTTTTGTGATCATGGTGGTAAATGATTTGGTATAAAGTGTGCTAGTGGATTTGTGGCGATTAGTTATCATGGAGATTTAAAGTTTCTTTATTGCTATAACTGGTGTGAAACCCAAAATTCTTCAATTATTGTTAGTTTCTCATCAAATTGACATACTGCAAACCTCGCCTATCAGTCAAATGATATATCCCTTGGATCAACTTTTTCAAATTTCACCAAACCCTAAAATCTCTAAATTGAACAAAATCCATTATTTTCGATTATCCATCAGTTAAGAAATTTTCTCAGCGTCACCTAAGAGCCGTTAGGCTCGGGGCTGCTGCTAAACCAGTTCTCTTGAATTGGCCAGGCCAATATTTCTAACAGTTCTCGGGAACTCAATTCTACTAAACCAGGATCTACCACTTTAACTGGATTGACATGGCCTGCTCCATAAGCAAACTCACCGTCATTTATGCTTTGCAGCATTCATTTCCCAAGCTGTAGAAACAAGATCAGATTGACTGAGCAACATATACTTCCCAATGGAGGTTCCTGACATTATGTGGAAATTCAAGGACCTCTTATCCTTCCATGAACCTGAAGGTAGAATTGTAAGGAGAATATCCTGCCAAAATTTCTTTTCCTGGGGCGATTATATCAGGCTGTAATATTAGTTAGACATATATTATAACCTTGCAAATCAAATAATTCGTTAGAGAAACAAGACAAGTGAAGAAAGATCTTAAGGTGTTAGAACTTCACTTCTTAATAGAGTGTGGAAGAATCAATAGTAAAACGGTCATACTCACAGATCACCATCTTGTTCTTTGAAGATTTCTTTTTCTAAACAATCCCTGGAGCAAATACTGACATGGACAAATGGCTTTAGTATCGTTCACATTTATGTTATAGGAAACTTGGTTCCCTTCAGTGTGGAAGAATTACTAGTTAAGTTGATAATTGAAATAATCCCATAGAATTTGGAGACAATATGCTATGTGATGAAGTTACTTAAAATGAGCTCGTTTCCCATTTCCTAAGACAATCATATCATTGATCCGGCGATCAGTACTGCTAGCTGTCACTGTTTCCAGCAGATTGCACCAATGGTTGCACTATTGTATGAGAAATTTCAAAAATGGAAAAGTTCTGACGTCCGCAAATAGAGTGGCGACAGTCTGATCTCACAAATTAAAATGAGCAAACTTCCAGGACATGAGTTCGGTTAACCGCAGACAAGGGTTCGGTTAACTGCGACCATGGCAGTAAACATGAGAATTTGGAAATGTGGAGTTCGATTAATCAGTTAATCAAACTCATCAGGTATTATCATATTGGAAAAACAAATGAGTTCCGCCACTCAATTGGAAAGTTCAGTTAACCGAACTCTTTAACAATGCATTCCAATTTTGAAGGTCTCTTATCTCAGATGAAAGGATACCTTTTTCACTTACTAGGTATATTGTTCAATTGAATTTATTCAAAATGCAAAATGAAAAGGTTAAAAAGTACGAATAAAAATTGAAAAGGTTAAAAAGTAGGGATAAAAACGGTAAATTCACTTCAATGTTGCAACATTTATCTTAAGTAATGTCTCTTCATAGCAGCTTTCCATACATTATATCTATCCCTATTTTGCTGGAATTAATACAATTTTTTAATTCATTCATACACTGTACATGATTTATACACAATCATAAGAGAATCAGAAGTGCATTCAACATTTTATTTCTCATAAATTTGTGAAAAAGTTGTCACATTTTGGTTCTTAATCCTCTATATTTAGAATGGTAAGATTTTTATATCCTAAAAGACAACCACCAAGATCTATAAGACACCGTAACCAGCCTGATATCGGCTTAAGACCAAAAATCAAAATTTTGACTCGATCAAAGATCTTGTTATTCATCCCTCACCACAGAGATTTTCAGGTTTTATTGAAATTTCATTATGAGTATTTGTGCTACGTTTTGGTTTACATTGATGCAAGAGTGAGATTACTTTTCCTCCATTATCATTTTGATTTATGAGAAGTTTATCCCACACCACCATGAAACTGAAATTCTCCTTGACAACACACAACATATGATGCTAAGTAAACAAAGGTCAATTCAGCAGGGAGGTCCGAAAAATACATCGTTAAAAGACAATAATAGAGAGCAAATTTGAATTGGTTGCTGCTTGCAACCAAAAGCCGAATGCAAAAAAAAAAAAACAAAATAGACATTATGTATTTCGAACGTCCTGTTCAGGTTTGCTCCATCTATCATACAGGCTCATTCATAATGAACAACATATCGGTATTCACTCAAATATATGAAAGACCCATTGCCCCCCACCCGAAAAAAAAGAAGAAAGAAAGGCCCCCCACAAAAATGATAACTATATAAATGAATTAACACGACAAAAAATACAGACGTCTATCTCATGAAAATGGGATGACTGAACTCGAACTCGAGCACCAACAAAAGATTTCACCTGATTTCCATCCAGGAACATTTGTTTACAGCCGAGCCTCCCACTATCAGCTGATAGACATAATACAACGTGAATTGAAGCAGAAGATGACAGCAGACTGAAGAATGTATCTGCTGAGACATCCACTCCCAAGAATCAAGAAGTTTGAAGTAAAATTAACCGTTACATGAATTCAGAAGAGCTCCTCTGAATTGAACTTGTTCCAAGCTTCCTGTTTTGGTATAACAATTGGAAAATGAGTTCAAAACTTGTGTGTATCAACATAGGGGAAAATTCAGGTCTCTCTGTGTTAAACACATTATACAGCAGTTCATATACAAGTATACAACACCAATACTATAAGCGAGGAAACTCGAATCGTATATTTTTACTATTCATGTATGCATGTAACAATAGCTTGTCATCAAATAGACTGCATGCAACACCGACAAAAATAATTAGAAAAACTATCTTGTGTGGTAAGATTACGGTAGTATGAAATAAAGATAATGTATTTGTACCTTAAGCAAATCAAACACCTTCTCAGCAATATACTTCTGTTGGAGATTGGCTCCTTTTTGTTGCACTTTATCAGGATGGATACATAAAGTTGCCTTTCTATAAACTTTTTTAACCGCGGCAGCAGTAATCAAATCAGTCAAAGAAGCGGGCTGCCAACCACATTCAGGCCAAAGCACCTGATTGTTGCAGAAAAGATTCATCATATGACCAGTTGGTGATTATTAGATAAACTACAAATGGAACAATTAAACAAAGAACCTAAGAAAAACAGTTATAGCAGTGCTCATGTTTAGATTTGTTTGGAGAATTGGTGTGGGGGGGGGGAGAGTGTGTGTGTGTGTGTGTTCCTGTGCAGCATGCATTCATAGAAAAACAGTTATAGCAGTACTCATCATGCTAAGTAAGAAGTTCAATTTGTTTGGAGGAGGAGAATTAGATCTACAATATACATATGTGTGTGGGCACGTATGTGTACACACACACACGTGAGTAGAATTTTACAGTTGCTTGATAACTAAGTGAGTTTTATTTCGCAATATACAAAATTTGACTAATAAGAAACTTTCTTATAATAAAATTTGCTGCATTCAGCACTACTTGGTCCTGAAACATTTTGGCTTTCTTAGGATCTACAATCTGTATTTCAAGCTTCTCCTATCTCTAACCAGATAACTGTATGGAAATCACAATAGAATGTTTTTTTTTAATCTTGAAGCAAAGAACTGAGGCCCAAGAAGAGAATTATCACATATAAATTAAATGTTCTTGCAGATAACACTATCTATGATCTGGCATTTACATAAAATCTTACTATGTAAATTGTTCACAATCAGATAGTTAGAAATGTCAAAATTATGAATATTTTAGACTTGTTAAGTTTCCATCTCAGAGAGACAATATTATATGTACTTAAAATCGGCAATGCATAAATATCAGGCCATATAGTGTCAGGCTTCTGATTGCCCTTGAGACTATGCAACAGACAGCAGAAATCCTAGAAAAGTAGAACAAAGATACGGAGCAAATAAGGCAAAGATGATGTATGCCTGTGCACGCATAGCAAGGCCATATATATCATAAACTGGTAAATTAGAAGATCCAAGCAAGAATTTCAGACATGGAAAAATAAGAACTAACCATAATAGCCCAAGATACAGGAATGATACGTATAAATTTCCAATATAAAATAAACTAAGAGTACAAATAAAAAATAACACACATATTGCAATGTAGCTAGCAGAGCGCGTATATTTCCTTCTTTTCCAGCAGCCCAGCGCTTAATTTCAACATCAAGAGTTTCTGCAATCCTCTGAAATCAATATATATTAGACAGAAGATAAGAAATGGAAGTAACCTCAACAGGAGATATTTCACAGAGGAAAGCATATACAAAACATATGTATGATGTATCATTATATTTCATTTTGCACTCCCTTAAAACAATATTTATTACCAGCTCTAATTAATTTGTTTCATCATTGCGCCTAATAAATGACCATTAAGACCTAGTTTCCCTAAACAATATTAAAATACACACCCATTACATCGGCAATTAAACCACAACATCCTTTTCTAACCTAAAGCAAACAGAAACCAGGTGGTATCATACACATCGAATTGGTCAAATGTTGAGCACATCAATACCGCCTAGAGTTGGTTTCTATTCTAAGTAATATTGACCTGTACTAAAACCTAAACTGAGTTGAAAACTGATTTGCAAGGAACTACCCCGACCCACCCCCCGACCCGCCACAACCGCCAACAATAAGCAGTTCTCAGCAATGGAGCGAAAGAAAATACAGTGATATAACAGCATAGTTAGTGCAATACCAATGAAGGAACGACTGACGACTACAATATCAACAACATAATTCAAAGAAAATTCAGTGTGCCCACTTACATGTCTCTCAGCTTGGTCCCATTGGGCTTGAAGGTCGCGTTGATTCTTCTCAGCCAGAGCTTTTGCCTGAACATACAAACTCAATATTTAGAAGCGCAAGCGCTTGACAAAAGGAGGCAGAAGCCTAGAACTGAGCATATGGAATAAACTTTAGTGTAGAATAATGGTTTTTCGCACAACATATACTACATACCGCACGTTCCTGTGTCCTTTGGTGGCGTTCTAACCTGGCCCTTCGTCTTTCTTCAGTTCCCCTTCAACATCTTGAAACTCTCCAGCTGCTGATCCAGAAGCTAATGGAAAAGGTAGTAGTCCGAACAATTAGCAATATATGAAATGGAAAAAGAGATATTTTGCAGAATTATTAATACTGTATTACCTCCAAAAATTGAAGAAAGATCACCAACAATATTTGCGGTTGAAGATGCTTTCTTCATGTTAGATGAGGCTCCAACTGATGTCCTTCTAGCTGGTTCAGGCCCTCTACTCTGGGAATCAAACAGGGAATCCTGCAATTACAGATTCAACAATTACGGCTTCTTACACAACAGTAAGTCAGAAAACAGACGGATTATAAAGTTCGGGCTCTCACTGAAGTGTTGGCCCTTGGCCCAGGTGCACTGCTTGGTTGAGAACTAAAAAAGGATTCAAGATCATTCTCATTCTTTTGTTGGTTTTGGTTCGCCCTTGCTGCTGCAGAAGCTCTTTCTCTAGCCTCTGCAGCAGCTCGTTCTCGGGCCTCTGTAGCAGCTCTTTGTACAGAGGCTCGTTCAGCTCTTTGTCGTGCTTCGGCTTCAGCCCTTGCAACAGCTGCTCTTTCCCGTGCTTCCTTCTCCCTTGCTTCTGCATTTGCCCTTTCCCTAGCTTCTGCAGCAGCTCTTTCTGCTTTCTCTTTCTCTTGCTTCTGCTGCTGCCCTTTCACGAGCTTCAGTCTGTGCCCTCTGAACAGCTGCTCTTCCCGCACGTTCTCGAGCTGCAGCATTTGCTTTACCAACAGCAGCCCTTTCAGCTTTTATGCGGGCTTCAGCAGCTGCTCTTTCTCGTGCTTCTCTAGTAGCCCTTTCTACAGCTAGTCTGGCCTTTTCTCTTTCCTTATCAATCTCCCTTGCTCGCTCCCTCTCTTTCTCAAGTCTCCTCTGCTCTCTCTCCTTTTCCTCTCTTTCTCTCTCACGTTCACGAGCTCTCTCCCTCTCTCTCTCGAGTCTCCTTTGTTCTTCCTCCTCTTTTTCGCCCTGTTGCATCTCACGATCTAATCTCTCCTGAGCATCTTGTTGCATAGCTCTCTCCTCCTTGTCTAGTTGAAAAGATTCTCTACTTCTTGCAGCCTTGAAAGACTCCCTCTCCCTCATTTCCTTGGCATGGCGGAATTTAGCCTCTGCTCTATCCATAGCCTCCTTCATTGCAGCAGCAGAAGCAGCAGCAATGGAGCTTTCCACATCTTCAACAGAAGGAATTTCATTAACATTATTCCAGGATGTACCCATAGCAAAATCCTCGAGCTCATCGATTGGAGATGCCGCTGAGTTTCTTGCAACAGCATGGCTTGACTTAGGGCTATGAGTATATTGAGGGGAATTTGAGAAAGAAGCATACTTATCAGCCTTCTTTCTTACATTAGCAGTCTCTAACTTTGAAATTCGTGTCGGTCTTGGAGGTGGGGGTCTTGAAGGCGGAGGAGCACTTGTTGGTTGTGTAGAAAGAGGAATCTCTGAAACAGTAAGCCATACATCATCAGCTGATTCAAACATCTCTTCTGGTTTTGCAGTTGTGATGACGTGTGAATTTGTCTCACTAGGACTGGCACTCATGTAAGAAGGGGGAGAAGTAGATCTACCAGAAGATCCAAGAGAATCAATTGCAGAATTCGCCATGTCAAAAAGGGTTTCATTAGGTCCCTGAAAACTATTAACAGCTGTTCTGTTCTGTGGATAACTCTCAAAGTTTTCCACTGAAGATCTACCAATTGATTCTTTTCTTGGATAAGTTTGAGTGCCACTCATGCTTTTACTTTTTAAAGGGCTCCTATCATTCTCTCTCTCTTTAATCTCAGGTGAAACTGGAGGCACAGATTTCCCAAGACTATTAAGGGGATCTAAATCGTCAAATACTCCCCCACTTACAGATGAACCAATTTTTTGCATTTCCAGAGCCACTGAATTTACCAATCTCTTCCGGTGGATCTATCAACACCTCTAAGGGCGAACCCGTGGGGGGTGAAGTTGATTCCAAGACTACAAAGGGATCCTCCAACACACTAGACGCTGTCTTGGTTGAATTAGAAGGTGGTTTTTCGGACCGACTGGACTCTGAAGTTGACCTGTGCAAAGGGAAATGGATAGGAGATGCATATATTAATTATAGGCAGCAACTACAATACTGATCGCACATATACTTTCTATTGGAAGGGTATAGATGTTGAAAATGTCAAAAAAGTGAAACTGAAAACAGAAACAAATCCTGTGACTTTTTTATGTGAGTTGCATTTCTCAAATCAATGCATCAGAAAATGAAACTATAACACTGATTAGTCAAACCCTCAGCTGATTTCCATCTCTTCCCCCAGCTAAAATCTTATTTTCTTCAATTTCAACATCCTCTGTTGGGTTTCCGATTAGGGTTTACATAAATATCATATCCTACCAATTGTGCCATTTCATGGTCCAAAATAAAATTAAGATGACAACTTAACCCTTAAAATGCCCACTCTCTTATCCACCAATGTGGATGGCTCACAGCTCAAAGATGGAATAAATACCTCTCAAATGTCTCATAGAAAACAACATCATTTTGCTTCAATTTGACATCCTAGGTATATGGGTGCTTCCAAAACTTGCTAAGACACATTTTACTGCATTCAAGAAAATAATATTGACCTTGTCACAGCAAGCCCATTCCAATATTAAAAAATTACGAATAATTTGCAAATGCCAGTTGACTGTAAACATATAGTAGAATAGCAACATTGTATGATATACAATAACATGTTTTAAGTTTTCTAACACCCCATTTTCAAACTTAGATTTTCAAGCTATGCCTTACACTCCATAGTACTGATTTGGTATAACACTAAAAACTTGCACTTCAAATGTTGAACCTAAGATACCAAATGTAATTTCTAAGATGGTATGCATCCATTTGCAAGCACATCAAAATGTAATATTTCACAACAAATCAAAAATTGCATTTTTACTTAATAAACTTAAAATGCCGACAAAAATAATACCTGTTACTACTATAAGGGCTACTGCGGCCAAAACCCGGCAACAAATCATCAAAAGCCCTCGCATTTTTCTCTGATTTCACTCTCGATTCGGTTTCCTTTTTACCTAAATTGCCCAAAAGATCATCAAACGCCGAAATCTCTCTCGCACTCTTATGTTTTGGCGAAGAAGTCGAGATCGACACAAACACGTCATCAAACTTCACGCTCGACGACGAAGCCGCCGGAGCCGGTGTGGATGAGCTCCTCAATCCAGGCAATCCTTCGAAAATATCATCATCATAAACCGGCTTATCATAAACCGGCATCGAATTCGCCTTTGAAGAACCGGAATTCAAATTCTTCTGGTCTTTAAAAATCGAGTCGTAATCAAACGACGACGTGTTGCCGCTGCGAGAATCAACAGCTGAAGTCGAGGAATACTTCGGCGGACCGCCGAACACATCGTTGTACAGGAGGCCGTCGCGATCGTGATCGTCCACCACAGCCGTCGAGTTTAACGAGGATGGCTTTGAGAATTCGGAGGCACTAGATCCGATTCCGAAATTTGAATTGTTGTTCCGAGACGGTGCCATAGGAGCCGATTTGCCTTGCGGTTTGAAGCCGAAATCTCGGGCCAAAAGACCTGGAAAATCATCCATTGATCTCGAACAAGATCTGACGGCGCTGATCGAACTGAAATTTTCAAATGGTTTAGATCTGAGGCAAGGAGATGGCTAAAAGCCTTAAAGGAAACTACTAAAAAAAATGAAGGAAGAGAAGCGAATCAGAAAAGGGAGGGTAAACAGTTAATTACCTAATAATTAGTCATTTAAAAAAAATAAAAATTAATAATGATTTTAGTTAAAAAAAAAAGAAAGAAAAAGGAGAAATGAGATTTTTGTTTTGTGTGTGTTCTTCTTCGTCTTCCTCTCTCTCTCTTTGTTTTTGTGATGGATTAGTTTTGATGGTTTTTTTTTTTTTTGTAAAGGAAAAATAACAGAGGGGTCCCTGTATGCTTATGATTTCTTAATTATATAAAATACACCTATTTCTATCGAAGAGGTACCTAGTCCCTATTGCAATGAAAGTCGAAATGTATTGTATAATGGTAATTTGGTCATTTTAATGGGACAAACGATGACGAAAATATAGAATTTTAGGACTTGGATGATATTGAAGAAAAAATAGAAATTTTAATTTTCAAAAAATATGTGTTAATTTTGAAATATTTCCGTAAATAAAATATTTTCAATGAAAATAATTTCCGCCAAACGAAAGTATTTTCCAATATTTAGTTATCGCTAGAAAATATTTTATAATGTTTAGTGCGTCAAATAGATATAGCAAATAAGTTCGGATCATGCATTATCCGGAAAAACCCGGGTCTATAAAAAATTTCTGACTCGGTGGTAAATTCTAAGCCTGTACTGATTTAGACACGGATATTTCCGAAAACGGGTCTGATCTGAATCTGCATACACTCGAAAGACCCGAGTCCGCAAAATTTTTTATCGATCTGGATTTCTTAATCCAGTCCCATATACCCTGATCCGAATCCACGTGAGTCTGAATTTCCGAGACAACGTCCGTAATTTTATTAATTATATACCAATTTAATTGCAAAATATATTTAAAAAATTGGATTCTAGATTCTGTCTAGTATACCTAAATCTGGTCTGAATATACTCGGATTCGGATCCACATTGGTACATATTTTCAAGACTTATGTCCACAATTTTATCAATTTCATAAAAAAAATAATTGGGAAAATATAAAAAATATATATATATATCCAGATTTATGGATTAGATCCCGATATACCTGGATTTTGATCCACGCGGGTCCGAAATTTCGAGACCCATGTCCATTATTTTAATAATTTAATGAAAATACTAAAAAATCTAAATTTTGGGATTCGGCCCGGGTATACATGAATTCAGAATTTCAAGGCTCAAGTCCATAATTTATATAAATATAATTGATAAAATATTAAAAAAATATAGATTTTCTGATCCAAACTGAGTATACCCATATATGGATTGAGTATACTTGCATCCGGATCCGAAATTTTTTTTCCCGGATCTGGATATGGACCTGAATCCATCAAAACATATCTCGACCTAGATCCATGCATATCCGAGTTCAAATTTGAATTTTATCATTCCTCGAAGTAGGCTATAAAAATTTTGGACAAAAGAAAAAAATACCATAAATGACTTAATATTTTCATTAATCAGAAAAATAATTTATAGTTACCGAGTTTTTTCATAAGTGTCTCAAACACCATAAATATGGAAAATATTTTTCGAAAATCATTTTACTCTCTCAATCGATTCAAAAATAACAATGATATGTATGTTGAAAATAATAATAAAATTTGAAATTTCTAAAACTTTCTCAGCTAAAGAATGAGTAATGGCATTATTGTTGGGGTTGGTGCTCAGATCGCCAATTTCCTGTTGTAATTCTTTATGAATACTACTGTAAAACGTTATTATTATGAATAATATATGCAGTTTCTATAATATAATGTATCTTTTAATATGGTAAATACGTAATGACCTTGGAATGACTAGTCATGATGCTGTTGCAAAAGCGTCGCAACTGACATTGAGTTGTATCATGACGTTGTCATTCTCAGACAGTTCCTGGTCAAGGTTTACACTACTTGGTCAGTATAGTAAACTCGTTGAGACCGGTACATGTCGTATACAAGAATATATGATTCAAATGGTTTCTCAACTAACCATAAGTCTTGGAGACTAGTATAGACGTGTATGTGTTTATAGAGGATAAACACTTAACGACTCACCGAAGATTCTTAATGGATGGTACATCAACGTCAATAAGAATCTTATCGGGTTGAGTGGCACTTGTGATTCTTAGACTTGAGATACCACTGTGGGCACATGAGACATCTTTCATACTTAGATGGCAGTCACATCACCGATCTATTTATATCAGACCTCCGCCTGTTCGTTGGGTGTGGATAGATCCTCAGGGTGTCTTGTGTGTATCGAGATATGATCCGTCAGTTCTGTGTATCAGAGCATGGGTAGTCTATAAGATTAGCAATCAGATAAAAAACATGGGCCCGTGGTATAATTTAGAAGTCAGTTCTAAATGTTATTTTTGAGATTGCTAATAGAGACATCGACGGGATAATCCCTATAGAGATTTGACGTTTACATTTATATCTATGGGATATATCCGGATACCTGTGACATAGGAATTATACATTTTCCATGACCTCGACCTGTATGATTCATCGAGTTTATCTGTGATCGTCATAATTTACGGGTGGATAAATTATGGACACGAAATTGGATTTCGTGACAGATATACCTGAATCTAGAGAGTCTCACTAATGAAATATACTCGTAGAGCATTAGGGCAACATTTATAAATAATATTGATTATTTATAAAGTCGTTTAAAGGTTAAACGAAAAATACATGTGTAGGGACCCGATAGTCATTTCTTTAATTTTTGTGTATTTACATTTAATGCTAGATTAATTCAAATACACATTAATTAATTGTCAAATTGATATATTTGACTAATATCATAAATATATATGTATTTGATTTTATTGTAAATATAATACATATATTTAATATATTTATATTTAATTAATTAATTAATTAATTAATTATTAAATGATTAAATTAATTAAAGTATGAACATTTTAGGTTATGATATTTTATGTAATGACTTAGTTGCAATTGTTGACTTGTTTGAATTATTCATTAAAAATCCATGATCTAGTTTATGCTTATGATATTATATGAAACTGCTTAAATTTCTGCTAACTGTTTTTCGTGATCTATATGATAGATTTACGACGGCGGCACCATCCACTAATCAGTTTGTGCATATGCTTGATGCGAACAAACTTAAAGGCGCTGATAACTTCATAGATTGGGATTTAGATTTGAGAATTGTCCTCGATTCCGAGAAGTTGGGATATGTTCTTGGGGTCCACTGCCCGTTGTTGTGGCAGAGGACGCTACACCGGAAGAACACGAAGTCTTCCAAGCTTGGAAGAATGATGATTTAAAAGTTAAATCATACATCTTAAGTTCGCTTTCACCGGGGCTCAAGAAACAATAATATGGCATGTCAGATGCGTATAGTATGATGACTCGATTAAGACAATCGTTTGAGAACCAAGAACAAGTTGTTTTTCATAAGGTCGCAATGGAATTGTTCCATGCGCGGTTGGATGAGGGGCAAGCTATTAGCCCACATGTTCTTCAGATGATCGATTTGATCGATCAATTGAGCCAACATAATCTCATTCTGAATGACATTCTCAGTAGGAGTGTCATTCTTGGTTCGCTCCCAGCTTCTTATCGCCAGTTTTTTATGTACTTCAACGTGAACGAGATTGTCTGCACCTACCAAGAGCTGCATAGGATGTTGCTCACGGCGGAATAGGACCTTAAGAATGGAGTACCGACTCGCCCTCCTAGACCTACTTCACTTTATGCTTCTTCCCAGACTTAGTCAAAGGAAAAGAAGAAGAAAGAGAAGAGGAAGAAGAAGAAGAAGAAGAAGAGAAGAAGAAGAAGAAGAAGAAGAAGAAGAAGAAGAAGAAGGGTCTCGGTCCTTTACCACATGCAAAGATAGCAAAGCCCAATAGGGCTTCTGAAGACAAGTGCCATCACTACAGCAGAGTCGGGCACTGGAAAAGGAACTGTCCTGACTACATTGCTCAGCTGAGGAGAGAGAGAGAGCATCTACATTAGGTACATATATTTTTCCAGTTATTGATATATCTTTGGCTTGTGAAGCTGTTACATCTACCTGGATTTTAGATTCTGCTTGTCCCATTCACATTTGCAATTCGTTGCAGGTGCTGAAGAAAAGTAGGAATCTGAAGCTTGAAGAGATGCAGTTACGGTTCGGGAGTGGAGACTCACTGGATGCAGTTGCAGTGAGAGTATCCGAGATCCCTTTGCTGAAATGGACACTTTTGTTAAATGATTGTTATTTTGTACCTGGATGTGTAGCTAATGTTATATCACTTTTTGTATTGGATACAGAAGGCTTTCGTATTAATATTAAGAACGGTTCTTTGTATTTATATGATAAATGTAATATTCAGATCCTTTGTTGTCCAAATAAGCATGATCATTATACATTGTAAACTTCAAAAGATATTTTAAACACTGGAGTTAAATAACGTAGTTTACCTGTAATTAATAATACTGAACTTTGGCATATGCGACTAAGTCATATAGGCGTTAAACGCCTTACCCAATTGGTTAGGAATGGTTTGATATCAGATCTCACCATTGAATCTTATCCAACTTGTGAATTGTGTATTCAATGTAAGATGACCAAAGCCCTATTTTCTGGTGTTGGACACCGCGCCACTAACTTACTGGAACTCGTACATTCTGATGTATGTGGTCCACTAAGTCAGACTACTCACAGTGGTTATTCGTACTTTGTTACCTTTACCGATGATCTGTCATGGTACGGTTATGTCTATTTGATGCGACATAAATCAGAAACCTTTGAAAAGTTCAAAGAGTTCTGAAATGAAGTAGAAAAACAAACTGGTCAATATATTAAATACCTTCGATCCGATCGAGGCGGCGAATATATGAGCAGTGAGTTCATGGATTATATGAAGGAGAATTGGATTCTCGCTCAATGTACTCCTCCAGGTACTCCACAACACAAATGGAGTGTCTGAGAAGAGAAATCGAACTTTATTGGATATGATCCGATCAATGTTGAGTTTCACAAATTTGCCCTATTACTTATTGGGCTACTCTCGTTTAACAGCTGCACATCTTTTGAATAAGATTCCTTCAAAAGTTGTTCCTACGACTCCGTATGAGATATGGTTCGGTAGGAGACCAAATCTTAGTTACATTAAGGTTTGGGGCTGTCCTGTCTATGTCAGGGTGACTCAGCAAGATAAGCTTTCGCCTTGAGGGCAAAAGTTTAGGTTTGTCGGATATCCTTCGAATACGATGGGATATCTGTTCTATGATACCGAGCATCGAAACGTGTTTGTAGCTCGCTTCGCAAAATTTCTAGAAGTATAATTTTTGTCAGAAGGTGGTAAGCATGGACAGATTGAACTTGATGAAATCCAACCTGAAAACAACGAACCAACGGAGGAACCTGAAGTTCCAGTAGATGAAAGACCTTCAACACACACTCTCCGTACGTCAGAAAGGGTATATAGACCTCATGAACGCTTGTATTTGATACAAGAAAAGTGTCTAGATGTTCTCTTAGTAGAAGAGACTGATCATTTCACCTATAGAGAATCGATGTTGTACATCGACTCCGTGAAATGGAAAAGTGCCATGAAATCCGAGATAGACTCAATGCATGAGAATCAAGTTTGGGACTTGGTTCTGCTTCCCAAAGGAATTGTTCCTATCAGTTGTAAATGGGTTTACAAGAGGAAGCGAGGGCCTGACGGTAAGGTTGAAACTTACAAGGCCCGACTGGTAGTAAAAGGTTACAACGCAGCGACGTGGCGTCGACTATGATAAAACTTTTTCACTAGTAGCATGCTTAAGTCTATTCAAATTTTGCTTTCTATAGCTGCATATCATGACTACGAGATTTGGCAAATGGATGTCAAAACGGCTTTTCTAAATGGATTTCTTGATGAAGAAATCTATATGAAACAACCGGAAGATTTTGCTTCCAGCGAAAACTCGGGTATGGTGTGTAAGCTTAAGAAGTCCATTTATGGACTTAAACAAGCTTCACGAAGTTGGAATCTTTGATTTGACAAGATTATTAGATCGTCGGGTTTTCTCAAGAATTCGAAAGAATCATGTGTGTATCAGAAGGCCAGTGAGAGCATGGTCGTATTTTTAGTCCTATATGTTGATGACATCATATTCATTGGGAATGATTTAGGTATGTTACAAAGCGTCAAAGCGTACCTCTGTAAGAATTTCTCCATGAAGGACCTGAGAGAAGCTTCATATGTTATAGGGATAAAACTCTATAGAGATAGACAAATGAAGCTGATTGGGTTATCCCAATCAACGTACATAGATAAGATCTTGGAATGGTATAGTTTTGGTAACTGTAAGACAGCAAACATACCGTTCAGACATGAGATTCATCTTTCAAAGAAGATGAGTCCACAAACAGAAGATGAGAAGATTATAATGTCTAACCAACCTTATGCTTCGTGTTTGGGTAGCATAATGTATGCCATGTTATGTACAAGGCATGATATCAATTTCGATGTTAGCTTAACTAGTCGATATCAGTCCAATCCAGGTAATGACCATTGGATGGCCATTAAACATATCCTAAAGTATCTTAAAGGTACTAAGTATAAGTTAATAATTTATGGAGGAAACGAACTACAATTTAACGGGTATACGGATTCTGATTTCTAATCAGATCCCGATGATAGAAAGTCTACATTTGGATTCGTATTTACCTTTAACGGAGGTGCAGTTTGTTGGAAGAGTTCCAAACAGGGATCAACAGCAGATTCCACCACTGAGGCGGAATATATTACAGCTTCTGAAGCTGCAAAAGAGGCTGTGTGGATAAAGAACTTTATCATAAAATTGGGAGTTGTCCCAAGTATCGAGAATGTGATTCCGTTATACTGTGATAATACTGGAGCCATTGCGCAAGCAAAGGAACCGAAGGCGCATCAGAAGTCGAAGCATGTGGAACGCAAGTACCACATCATTCTAGAGATTGTGTCGCGAGGGGATATTATCGTGTGCAAGGTACCGAGTGAAGATAATGTAGCAGACCCCCTGACGAAGGACATACCTCCGAAGTTGTTTGATAAACACGTGGAGTCGATGGGTATTAGATACAATCTTTATTGGCACTAGAGCAAATGAGAGTTTTTGTTGGGGTTGGTGCTCAGAGCGCCAATTCACTGTTGTATTTCTTTATGAATACTACTGTAAAACGTTATTATTATGAATAATATATGCAATTTCTATAATATAATGTATTTTTTAATATGATAAAGACGTAATGACCTTGGAATGAATAGTCATTATGCTATTGCAAAAGCGTCGCAACTGACATTGAGTTGTATCATGACGTTGTCATTCTCAGACAGTTCTTGGTCAAGGTTTACACTACTTGGTCAGTATAGTAAACCCGTTGAGACCGGTACATGTCGTATACAAGAATATATGATTCCAATGGTTTCTCAATGAACCATAAGTCTTGGAGACTAGTATAGACGTGTAGGTGTTTATAACGGATAAACATTGAACGACTCACCAAAGATTCTTAATGGATGGTACACCAACGTCAATAAGAATCTTATCGGGTTGAGTAACACTTGTGATTCTTCGACTTGAGATACCATTGTGGGCACATGAGATATATTCCACACTTAAATGGCAGTCACGTCACCGATCTATTTAGATCAGACCTCCATATGTTCATTGGGTGTGGATAGATCATCAGGGTGTCCTGTGTGTATCGAGATAGGATCTGTCAGTTCTGTGTATCAGAGCATATGTAGTCTATAAGATTAGCAATCAGATAAAAACCATGGGCCCGTGGTACAATTTAGAAGCCAGTTCTAAATGTTCTTTTTGAGATTGCTAATAGAGACGTCGACGGGATATTCCTTATAGAGATTTGAAGTTTAGATCTATATTTATGGGATAAATCCGGATACCTGTGACGGAGGAATTATACATTTGCCATGACCTCGACCTGTATGATTCAGCGAGTTTATCTGTGATCGTCATAATTTACGGGTGGATAAATTATGGACACGAAATTAAATTTCGTGACGGATATGCCTGAATTTAGAGAGTCTCACTAATGAAATATATTCGTAGAGCACTAGGGTAACATTTATAAATAATATTGATTGTTTATAAAGTCGTTTAAAGGTTAAACGAAAAATACATGTGTAGGGACCCGATAGTCATTTCTTTAATTTTTGTGTATTTGCATTTAATGCTAAATTAATTCTAATACACATTAATTATTTTTCAAATTGAGATATTTGACTAATATCATAAATATATATGTATTTGATATTTATTATAAATATAATACATATATTTATATATTTGTATTTAATTAATTAATTAATTAATTAATTAATTGTTATTGATTAAATTAATTAAAGTATGAATATTTTAGGTTATGATATTTTATTTAATGACTTAGTTGCAATTGTTGACTTGTTTGAATTATTCTTTAAAGGTGTAATGATCAATTTACCTAGTGGACAAGTTGTAATTAAATGAAACAAAAAACAAATATCATGATATTTTGCCATATACAATTTTCATCCAAGGGCTAAAATTTTTGGTATAAATTGTTTTGTTTCTTTTAGGGTTTCATTAAGTTAAAAACCTTTACCAAAAACTCCATTAAATGAAAGACAAAGAAGCTTGATAAAAGAAAAGAAAAATAAAGAAAAAGCTTGGATTTAAGTAAGTATTTTCAATCTTCCATTAGAGAGAAAAATGTTCATCTTGTTGTGGGCTTCATCTTGTGATGTTTTCATGTTTTTCTATTCTTTATTCTTTGTATTTTTTGAGGATGGAAATTTTGGATTGGGTTGAGCATGTATAAATGATCATAGAATGTTACTAATGAGTTAGTAAGCTTTCTTTTATGGTTTGAGAAACTTGTTGCTAATCTAGAGTTATTCTGCATTATCGATGTCAACACAATTCATTTTTTTCACTCTCTCTCTCTCACGATTTCAACCAAAAATTCTCTCCATCTATTTGCTTTTCATTGCCAAGACTTGCAAAGAAGATTTAGAAGATTTGTAGCAAATTTTCTAAAGTTGCTAGCACATCAAGGAATCATCCAAGGTGATAGGGAAACCATCCCAATAGCTTGGAATCAAAGGACAAAGCTTGGAGCTTGGAGCTTGGATTTCATCTTTAAAATTGGAGCTTGGCCGAAACTTGGAGAAGAAAATTTTAAATTTGACGCATCCTAAAACCGTTCAAAGTTAGTATGATTCCGCCATATCTCCTTTTGTATTCACATGTTTTTATGCTTAAATATGATCTTGGGAATGCCTTAGAAACCAACAATGGTATCATGGAGCCTAATTTGAGCATGAAAAATGATTAGGGTAAGATTTGGGTAAAATTGATTTGAGCATGATTTGATAAAATTGATTGATTGAGTATGCTTGAATGATGATAACTTGGAGTTATGCATGATCAATTTGAAGAAAATTCAATTGGATTAATTTTCCCTAATTTATGTATGTTGGCCGAATGCAACATTTACCATAAAGTCATGGTATTTTTATTTTTTGATCATTGGATGAGTTGAAAAACATGATTATGTTGATTTGAGATTCAATCGGATTGAAATCGGAATCGAACGTATATAAACCCTAAAATGCCGTGAGCTATGGAGCATGAAATAAGATGATTTTTTGTTTCAAAATGTTGGACATGAGTTGAACAAATTAATACATGATTAATTGATTAAATTACTATTTTGGAAATATTAATTTAGATAATTAATTAGTATAATACACTTTAATTAATTGAATTTTGAAATTTGGAAAATTAGAATTTAATTAATTGGGCTTGATTTATAATTGAGCTTATAATGTTGTATTTGGGCCTAATGGGCTTGGTTTGGCCAAGTTGGTTTAGGTCAATTGGATTGGATCCAAATTGGGCATAAACCATTCCATTAAGTCCAAATATAACTAATGGACCTTTTAATGTTTAATTGGGCCTAATGGGCATAAATTGGTTTCTTGGCAAATAAGAGTGATTCATTGAATGAGCTTTGGTATTTGGGTTTGACCCATATTGACCAAAGTCCACGCCTTAAGAAATTAATTGAAAGCCCATTGGACTTTAATTAAACGACATTGGATGTTAAATGGGCTTTGAGACCCATTTAGATTAGATTTGGAATCTAAGTCGTAAAGGCGCATTAAAAAAATGTAGTTATTTAATTTGGAATTGAATATAGAATTAGTATTGAATACGAATTAAATTAGATTTAAATTGTAGTTCGATATAATTCAAGAATTCATACTTTGAGTACTGATTCTCAAACGAGTTGGACTCGCGCAAAATCAAATCGTTGTTTGAACATTGGATGATCAATTTATTCAAGATTAATTAATTGGATTAGATTGATTGAATGACATGCTTTGTGTGAATATATGGATGTGTTGAATGAATAATGTATATGAGATGGATATTAGAGGGGAAATGGCAATTTTGGAAATTGTTGTAAATTTAGAATTTATTAAATTGAACCTGCGTGTCCAGCCTTATCTCTCTTGATTCTTTGTATTTCTCTTCTCACCTAATTCCCCTTAATGTTAATGAGGTTTCTTTAATTGTATTATGTAATTGGGTAGAAGTAAGAATAGTGCTAGCCGGGGAGAGGAAATGAAGTGATTTGTTCTAGGAACAATCTGTGAAATATCCATCCGCATATCGTTATTAATTTATTTCCGCGCCTTATTATGCTTTTAGAATGCATGCTTAAGGGTGTATGATGAGACCTAACAAAGATGATAAATTGGTTGCCAATTTACGCGAAAAACCTCAACAAATATTAAGTGTTTTCCTTCCATTGAGTGATTCTTACTCAAGATCCAAGATTGCACTGGTTTGTTGGCCAAAGTCAAGACCTTTGTCCATCGCGGATGTGTTTGTATCATGAAGGCTTTGTTCCATATCGTATGTCTTGTCCAAGTTGTGATTTGTTGGCCAAAGTCAAGATCACTTCTTGTCCATCGACATCGATTACGAAGCTTTTCAAAGTCAATGGGTTCCGCTTAACTGGAATCATTAAGCTTGTTGTGCCAAAGCCAAGACTTAGTTGATTCAGAGTAAAAAGGTTAGGAAAATATATTGGATATATTGGCATATATATTGTATATATGTTTCGGACTTGGAGGTCCACCTATCGGATCTAGGAATTGGATGAGATCCAATTGATCTTAGAGATCTACCTATTTAAATATCATACAACTTGTTGGCCAAAGTCAAGGTTGTGTGTTATTTAACGGGATCCTAGCCCACTAGGAAACTAGGTTTCCCGAGTACTCAACAGAGGGTTAGATGCTCGCCGAAAAATAGTGAGAGGCTAATATTGAATTTGCTATTTCATTCAAATACTTAGCTTTACGCGCTTTAATTATTTTGTCAATTATTTTATTAGTTGGACTAATATATTATTAATTTTCTTGTAACATTAGACCGTACCCATACATCGTTAATCGAATAGTTGGACTATTGCGGTTAAGATGACAGGAAAGTTAAGCATTAAGGATATTGTCATGGGCGACAATGTCGATATGAATCTCAGAATAGTTCTGGGATCCGAGAAGTTACTCTACACTATAGAGCGACCTCTTGGGCCTAAGCCCCGACCTGATCAGTTGCTTGAGCTAGAGCTTTGGATGACTCATAGCGATGACAATGCGACTGCTCAATCGATAATGCTTGCCATTATGACTCCACAATTCCTTCGTCAAAACAAGGGATTGGATCCCTATGAGATGATGGCGAAGTTGCACGATCTTCACCGATCTAATCTTAGATCGCAAAGATACGAGTTGCAGAAGAAGCTCTTCCGCTCTCGTGGTAGCGGTTAGTCTTTTGAGCACCATGTCTCACAGATGTGATGACATTGAGCAGCTCTGACAGATGGGCATAGTCTTCGAGGCTGAGACTTCAGTGGATTTGATCCTACAGTCTCTCCCCGATATTTAGAGTGGTTCATCATGAACTACAACATGTTGAACCAAGACCAAACTCTTGGATAGTTGATGTCTACTTTGCGTGAAACAGAGAAATAGCTCCTTAAGGGCAAGAAGCGCGAGGCGCACTTGCTTCAACATCTCAGACTTCGAGGGCTTGGCCCAAGGCGACTGGAGGTGTTAAGAAGAAGAAGCATAAGAGAAGGGCAATGCCAAATCTTCAAAGGGTTCTGGGAAATCTAAGGACAAATCCCAAGATGTATGTCTGTAGTGCGGGAAGCAGGGTGACTGGAAGCGTGACTGTCGCGAGTACACGACACACTTGAAGGAAATCAAAGTGTGCAAGACACCGACTTCGGGTATGTTTGTTATAGAAATAAACATGTCTACTACTAATTTTAAAAATTGGATTTTTGATTTCTGTTGTGGAACTCATATATGTACTGATGTGTAGGATCTGCAGATTAGCAGGAGACTGGCCTCAGGAGAGATTGACCTCCGCGTTGGAAATGAGACACGAGTTACTGTTTTGGCCGTTGGCACTTTTGTTTTGGAACTGCCATCGTGGCATGTACTTAAACTTACAGACTGTTATTATGTACCTAGTTTGACTAGGAATATATTCTGTCTGTATCTATGTTAGCCCAATGTGGGTATACTTTTGTATTTAGAAACACTGGGTGTTTTATGTATAAAAATGATATGGAAATTTGCACCGCTGATGTAAATAATGGTCTATATATTTTGAATATGAATCAATCTCAAACATATTCTATAACAAACAAAAGGCTTAAAGTAAGTAATAAGATGAAACTTATATGTGGCATTGTCGTATGGGACACATAAACAAGACACGCATATCCACACTTTCGAAGAGTGGGTACTTGGACGAATTTGATCCAAATTCATATGACGTCTGCGAATCTTGATTATTAGGCAATATGTCTAAATTACCTTTTAGCGGTAAGGTGCACGTGCCACCGAACTGTTAGCCCTCGTTCATAGTGACGTATGTGGGCCATGTCTAGCCAGGCTAGAGGTAGATATGAATACTTCATAACCTTTACTGATGATGCATCGTGTTATAGTTATGTGTATCTTATGAGACACAAGTCGGAAACTTTTGAGAAATTCAAAGAGTTTCGACACGAAGTAGAAAAACAGACCGGCAAAAGTATTAAGACATTACGGTCGGACCATGGTGGCGAATACTTGAGCAATGAGTTTCTTGATTACTTGAAAGAATATGGTATTCTTTCACAGTGGACTCCTCCCGGAACACCACAATTAAACGATGTGTCCGAACGGAGAAACCGAACTTTGTTAGACATGGTGAGGTCTATGATGAGTCGCACAGAGCTACCTATTTCCTTCTGGGGATATGCATTGAACAGTGCAATACTTATTTTGAATAAGGTTCCGTCAAAGTCTGTTCAACAGACTCCGTATGAAATATGGACAGGAAAGAAACCGGGTTTCTCATTCCTGAAGATTTGGGGTTGCTGGGCATACGTCAAACGTTTGGAAGGTACCAAACTTGAACCCAAATCGGATAATGCCTATTTGTAGGATATCCTAGGGAAACCAAAGGATATTACTTCTATCCACAAGAGAACAAAGTATTTGTTGCTCTACATGCGTTTTTCTTGAGAAGGAATTCCTAAATGCAGTGAGTGATAAGTGGGAGGAAAGTAGAACTCGATGAAAATCGGAGTGATACTGTTCCTGGCACAGAATCCTTAACGAACATGAACAGTCCATCAGGGATGAGACTGTACCACAATCTTCGAATACACAAGGACCACGTAGGTCGGAGAGAGTCAGAAAACAACCTGAGAGGTATGGGTTTCTGATCTCACCTCATGTGGATATTAATCTTATTGAGGAAGAGAGAACCAGCTACGTATGAGGAAGCGATACAAGGTATCGACTCTGGTTTATGGCAAGATGCCATGAATTCCGAAATGGATTCCATGTACACCAACCAAGTTTGGACACTGGTTGATGCACCCGAAGGCGTAAAGCCTATTGGTTGTAAATTGGTCTTCAAGAAGAAAACTAACATGGATGGCAACGTACAAACGTACAAAGCTAGGCTTGTAGCGAAAGGATATCGTCAACGACATGGTGTCGATTACGATGAAACTTTTTCACCCGTTGCCATGATTAAATCCATTCGGATAATGCTTGCTATTGCTGCATATTTCGATTACGAGATATGGCAGATGGACGTCAAAACCGTTTTCCTTAACGGAAACCTTTTGGAGGATGTTTATATGCAACAGCCTGACGGTTTTGTCGTACCAAAACTTGCAAACAAGGTTTGTAAGTTAAATCGATCCATTTATGGATTGAAGCAAGCATCGCGTTCTTGGAACCAACGTTTTGATGAGATCATAAAAGAATATGATTTCGTTCAAAACGAAGATGATCCTTGTGTATATAAGAAGGTTAGTGGGAGCGCACTGACATTCATTGTCCTTTACGTTGATGATGTATTGCTTATTGGCAATGACATTCCCATGTTAACATCGGTGAAAGCTTGGCTTTCATTAAAATTCTCCATGAAGGATCTGGGAGAAGCAGCCTTTATTCTAGGAATAAAGATCTACCGGGATAGATCTAGAAAGCTGCTTGGACTCCCAGAGTACGTACATTGACAAAGTGTTGAAGAGATTCAACATGGATCAGTCCAAGAGGGGACTGTTGCCAGTGTCACATGGCGTCACTCTATCTAAGGACATGTGTCCTAAAACTCAAGATGAGAGAGACAACATGAGTCAGATACCGTTCGCCTCGGCAGTCGGATCGATCATGTATGCCATGATATGTACGCGACCTGATGTCTCGTATGCTTTGAGCATGTGTAGTCGCTATCAGGCCGATCCAGGTGATGGTCACTGGATGGCGGTTAAGAATATCCTTAAGTATCTTAGACGAACTAAGGATGCTTTCTTAATCTATGGAGATGAGAACTTGAGGTAACTGGGTTTACCGATGCAAGTTTCCAAACCGATAAAGACGACTGTAAGTCGCAATCCGGGTACATATTTTTTTGAATAACACAGAGCAGTAAGCTGGAAATCTTCCAAGCAAGAGACTGTTGCCGATTCAACAACAGAAGCAGAGTATATTGCTGCAGCTGAAGCAGCAAAAGAGGCAGTTTGGATCAGAAAATTCCTAATTGGATTAGGAGTTGTTCCGTTAGCAGCTGAGCCCGTTCCATTGTATTGTGACAATCACGGGGCTATAGTGTAGGCTAAGGAACCACGGTCTCATCAACGATCCAAGCATGTTCTTCGACGTTTCCATCTGATTCGTGAGATCATACATCGTGGCGATGTGAAGATTGAGAAGGTCGTATCAAAGGACAACATTACAGATCCGCTGACGAAAGCTATTCCTCAGTAAAATTTTGAGCGACATGTACATAGTTCAGGTATTAGATGCTTGAGTGACTGGCTATAGGCCAAGTGGGAGATTGTAGACAATTATGACCCATAGCGTCACTATTTGTAAAAGGCATTGTGGTTTTTGTACAAATTAATTATGTAGCAATGGAAATTACATTTTATCATTTTGTAATTTGATTACTTAAATATATAAATGATAAAAGTCATTATGATTAGTTCCAGATTATAAGATATGAGACAATATCAATCCATAAAGGTTTAATCATTAAATATCCATAGTCGTAGTATTATCGAGACTGGACATCGATAATGCGGAATAGACTAGTATTGCACTTGTGCGTGTTATGGAAGCGTAACGACGTAGTTCTCATATATTTAAGTATTGGATACTTATGCAAGTGTGATAGGAGGTGTGTTTTTCCGATGGTACAGAAACAGCTTCACTCTGGATAGACCCCGCAGAATCCCATTGGTAGTATGTGACTATGTGTCTATGGGAATCCGCATCAGGGTAGGTGTATTTGGTCTTAACCTGAGACTTGCATCGCTAGTACTTGCGACAATCAATACACTTTGGTTTTGGTCGTCCAAGACTTTAACAGGTTCTGTGTATGCCTCTTCTGGGCTTATTGAGAATCATAGTGTATTGGGTGTGATGTCAAGATGGAAGTATCACTTCAGTCATATGGAGATGATGATCACGTAGGGATACATAACCGGTACTCTAAATTGGTTGCAACCATCAGGATAATATGACATGGTCATGATTATCCGATTAAAGATTAAAGAGACTAGTTGCTTGTAATCCGATATATGGTTCGTACGGGGCAGACACTATTCCAGCCCCAAGCCTTGCATGTGACATCCGATACTAGATCGCAATACGCAATACTATGTATAATACGCCTGACATAGATTATATATTCCATTAAGAATATTTCTGGAGAATTGGGTAGGCACGGTGCTTTGCTAGAAGCCAACCATGTCTCGTAAATCGGTAAAAATGTAGTACGAGGCACGTACGTGTTTGGATAATCCGACGACCGGATTTACTGCCAACATATCCAGGGATCTATTGGGTCGCTTCCTGAAGATTCACCGATGACGTATGATTCGAGCATAATTAATCTGGGATTAATTACGGAGAGATTTTATCTAGGATAAAATACTATTAGAAGAGAGAGAACGATTAATTTGGAATTAATCGATAAAATAATATATTCGATAAATTAAACGAAATTAGATTTCGACGCGGAATTAAAATTGGATTTTATTTCGGGCAAACAAATTAATTTAGAATTAATTCGCTAGCGACGTGAATAGTAATTTTGCCAGACATAATTATTTAATTAAATTTGATTTAATTACGTCGAAACGGAAAACTCGTTAATTCAGAATTAGCAAACCCGAGCTCGAGATGTGTCGCGGGCCCACTCAGATTTTGAATCAAGTGGGGCTCATATTGAAGGGGTCTGATAGGGGTGAATCCGGTAACGCAGCGGAAGCGGTGTTGTGATGAAAATCCGATTTTCAGATTTCAAAACTTTTTCTCGGATTAATTAAATAAACATATTTATTTAATAACCCAATAATCAAATAATGAAATAAAATTTCAATTGAATCAAATTCAAGTGAAATTACCAAATTACCCTTATGTGGTATTTTGTCCGTTTTAGTCCGAAATTGATCCAATCAATTTTGAATGATTCTAAATCATTTCTAGGATGAATTTATCATGCTCAAAACATCAAAACACCATAGGACACAAAAAACCCCAAATTCCCTCACAATGCCGTGAGCTCCATTTGGAGGGCATGTTGACCATTTGGTCATTTCATGTCTCAAAACTCATCTTAATGAAATCCAATCAACATGAAACTTTGCATGCATCTAATACACACCCAAATGCTCAACATATCTCAAAACCCCCAAATTTAGAATTTGTTATAAACCCTAATTTCTCAATTTCAACAAATTGGGCAAATTGGACTTAATACACCAAATCAATTACTTCAATCATCAATCTTTCATCTAATTCAAGTCTCAACACAATGAAACAACTCAAGATCAAATCTAGGTCATTTAAGAGTGGGTCAACAACTCTAGAATAGCAACATGGTTTCATAAACCTTAAAAGAATACATATAACTACACTAGTTACACTCTTTGTTCATCATACATGCTCAACACTTCTAAACAAATTTCCATCATCAAAAACCACAAGAAATAAAGAAAAGAATAACTTAAGAAACTCATGAGAGGTAGCCTAGATCATAAGGAACAAATTCCTCTCTAATAGTAAGTTTAAGAAACTTACAAAATCCAAGCTTTTTCTTTGGTTTTTCTTTCTTCCTTCACTTTCTTTCTTTGCCTTTCTTCAATGGAATTTTGTTTGTGATAAAGTGTATTAGGTTAGTGAAATGAAAAAATGAAAAAAACAATTTATACTTGCCAAAAAAGTGTCTTGGCCGAAATTTGCATACCAAATGCAACAATTGTAATTTCAATTTCATTTGCATTATTATTAAATCAACTTGCATAAATATCTTTATAACCTTTATTAGATATTTTATTTGGTCAACAATTGCAACTAATGTCATTTACTTTAATTATCCTAACATAAGATATTTATATTTAATTAATTTAATCATTTAACAATTAAATAATTAATTAATTAATCAAATACAAATATATTAAATATATGTATAGATATATTACATTAAATATTAAAAACATATATTCATTTAGGAAATAAGTCAAATAACTCATTTTGACTATTAATTAATGTGTATTTAATTAATCAAGTATTAAATGTAAATACACAATAATTAAGTAAATGACTATCTAGTGTCTTTAGCATGTATCTTGCGTTTAACCATTAAACGACTTATAAATAATCAATATTATTTATTTATGTTGCTCTAGTGCTCAACGAGTATGTTTCATTATTGAGACTCTCTAGGTTCAGGTATATCCGTCACGAAATCAAATTTCATGTCCATAATCTATCCACCCGTAGATTATGACGATCACGGATAATCTCGCTAAACCATACAGGTCGAGGTCATCGCAATGTATAATTCCTCCGTCACAGGTATCCGGATAAATCCCAGAGATATAGATATGAACGTCAAATCTCTATCGGGATTATCCAGTCGACTATTCTATTAGCAATCTCAAAAAGAATGTTTAGAACTAGCTTCTAAACTTACCACGGGCCCATGGTTTTATCTGATTGCTAATCATATGGACTACCTATGCTCTGGTACACAGAACTGACGGATCCTATCTTGACACACATAGGACACCCTGAGGATCTATCTACACCCAACGAACAGGCGGAGGTCTGATCTAAATAGATCGGTGACGTGACTGCCATCTAAGTGTAGAAGATGTCTCATGTGCCCACAATGGCATCTCAAGTCTAAGAATCACAAGTGCTACTCAACCCAAGAAGATTCTTATTGACGCTGGTGTACCATCTATTAAGAATCTTCGGTGAGTCGTTCAGTGTTTATCCACTATAAACACCTACACGTCTATACTAGTCTCCAAGACTTATGGTTCATTGAGAAACCATTGGAATCATATATTCCAGTATACGACATGTACCGGTCTCAACGGGTTACTATACTGACCAAGTAGTGTAAACCTTGACCAGGAACTGTCTGAGAATGACAACGTCATGATACGACTCAATGTCCGTTGCGACGCTTTTGCAACTGTATCATGACTATCATTCTTCTAGGGTCATTACGTCTTTACCATATAAAAGATTAGATTATATTATAGAAACTGCATATATTATTACTAATAATAATGTTTTACAGAAGTATTTAACAAAATACAACCGGGAATTGGCGCTCTGAGCACCAACCCCTACACATATGTCACATCAGTTGTCACATCACTTGTCACTTTAGTTACTTTTGGTGAGAATGATGATGACTTGCCTTACACACTTCCTAAACATGATGGCTTGATTGACTAATGCCAGATGTTTGGTATATGATTATTAGATTTTTGAAATCAAAAACCAACTCAACACAATTCATTTTTTCACTCTCTCTCTCTCACGGTTTCAACCAAAAATTCTCTCTCTCTCTTGCTTCTCATTGCCGAGACTTGCAAGGAAGATTTAGAAGATTTGTAGCAAATTTTCTAAAGTTGCTAGCACATCAAGGAATCATCCAAGGTGATAGGGAAAAATCCATCCAATAGCTTGGAATCAAAGGACAAAGCTTGGAGCTTGGAGCTTGGATTTCATCTTCAAAATTGGAGCTTGACCGAAACTTGGAGAAGAAAATTTTAAATTTGACGCATCCTAAAGCCGTTCAAAGTGAGTATGATTCCGCCATATCTCATTTTGTATTCACATATTTTTATGCTTAAATATGATCTTGGGAATGCCTTAGAAACCAACAGTTCTGACATGTGACACTGTTTCTAGTGCCACAACATAGAAGCTTTTTCTCCATAATCCAGTGATGCTACTGATGTAGTTGCTTCCTGCATCGAGTTTCCCAAGAGCATATAAAAGTTTGCTGAGATCTTTTCAGCTTTCAAGATAATACGTGCTCATTTCACCATTTTTTATACCACGTTTTCAACAACGGTCATGTATCCGAGGTCATCTAACTGTCCAACTGGCAAAATATTTTTCTTCATTCCCACAACATATCGAACATCTTGTACAGTGCGAATAATACTATCGTACATCTTTATTTTAATGGCTTCAATCCCAATAATTTTAAGGCATGATCATTGCCTAGAAAAACCGATCCTCCAGAGACAGATTCATAATGACAAAACCATTCTTTTCTAGAGGTCATGTGTCATGTTGTTATAGAATCAACCAGCAATGCATCACTTAGCTGTTTTCTGCTATCATGGGACACCATTGCCACTTCACTGTAAAGTGCACCACCTTCTTTAGAAGTACTTGCAACACATCCATGAGATTTTCTTGCAACATGAGCTTTTTCTCCACCATTCTTCATATTCCAACAATCTTTCTTGGCGTGTCCTTTCTTGCCATAGTTGTAGCATTTAATATTCTTCTTACTTTTTGATTTTGATATGCCATGGTTTTGACTCCCACTTAAGCCACATTTTGTTGATCCCCCTCTTGTCATCGCCAATGCTTCCATTTGTTGCGAAATGGATGATATGTCTTCCTTGTTTTTGCACCTAGACTCTTCTTCCAGAGCAGCAGCTGCAACTTCGTCAAATACTAGATTACCAGTGATAACATTACTTGTCAAGTTGATGATAAGTTGATCATATGAATCAGGCAGATTTTGAAGTAGAATCTCCACACGTTCATTTGTTGATATACTATAATCCAACACAGTGAGTTGGGAAAATAGTGTATTCAAGTTGTTGATGTGATCTGTCATGGATGTAGACTCATCCATTCGAAGAGTGTAAAGTCTTATTTTCAAAAAGATCTTGTTGTGTAGTGACTTGACCTCGTACAATTTGGTAAGTATCCCAAACCTCTTTTGCACTCATCTTCTCTACAACACTGGATAACACAGAATCTGCTAAGGCTATATGCAAGTTGCCTATAGCGTTGTCATCCATATCCTTCCATTTTTCATCAGTCATTCCACCTGGTCTCTCACCAATTGCCGCCAAGCAATTGTCTTTTCTCAAGGTTGCTTTTATTTTAAGTTTTCATAGGGAAAAGTTGCTCAAGTTGAACTTCTGGATTTCGAACTTTCTTGCCATGTTTCTGATGACGATCAACTTCTCACTTGAACCAACTTTTTACTATTTCACTGTGAATAGTACCGTATATGTGAATAGTACCATATACTTGAATAGTATCGTATACGTGAATAATAATGTATATGTGATAGTACCATATACGTGAATAGTCTCCGTGAACAGTAACCTTGAACCTGAATAGCTGATACCATTGTTAGGGGATCGTAGGCTGAAGCTGGCACACAAGTAAAGTGAAATTGAGAATAATTGTTAGTTTAGGAGGCGTTGCCTACCATATAATAAATAATTAGGAGGCTTAACCTATCATATAACAATACAATAATAATTAGGAGGCTTAACCTACCATACAATTTATCAATAAAATAAAGCAATGAGACGTAAATTTAACGTGGTAAAACCCTCAAAGTGAGGGAAACATTCACGAGCAAAAGTAGAATGATTTCATTATGGTGGAAAGAATTTTACAACCTCTCTCTAAACTCAAGGAGTGAACAACTCCCTCACAAACTCTTAGAATAGGAGAACAACTTTCTCACAAACTATTAAGAAGAAATTATATTTTCTCTCATAGAATACATATGATTTGGTTGAGAATGAAATGAGGAAAATAATGAAATGAAACCTATATTAATAGGTATAAAATTCATTGTGCAAATAGTGAATTCTAATTTTTTATTATTTTTTTAACATGTGGAACCCACCAATATTTTTAATTATTTTCCTTTAATCATTGCACCTTTCGGTGCAATGATTCTCACAAATCAACAAGCGAGAGTCAGTTTGGGTCGTCGAGATTATTCAAATGCTCGTCTTTTCTAGACTAATTTTTTTTTATTATACTATATATAATGTATAAATAATATCATCATGTATGCAGATTTTTTATTATTATATGAATAATGTAGTATGCCACTTTTTAATATGAAATGAAAAAGAAAGCAACAATTTAAGAGTTTAACAAAATTGTCCCACTTGTGGACTCTTGTTTGGAAGAAGGCGCAAAAAGTTTCAATTACTTGCCTAAGATTGGCGCATTTTCATTTGTTTGTATGCACTACACTTTATTCGTACGGACAATCTTATTTTATAAAATACAAATTTTAAGAAATCATAGATATATAACAATTTATAATCTGATTTTAAATCGACCGACGTGCATATAAAAAATTAAATAAAAAATTACATTATTTTTATTTTATAATTAAATAATAAAACTTATTATAATCTCACATACCCCAATAAATAAGAAACATATTACAAACAAAAAATTATTATAATTTATAATAAGGATATTATTTAAATTTTACCAACACCCTTTCTTTTTTTTTGAACGATGGAAACCCCGCCACCAAACCACCCATTCTGGGCCGCGGCACAGATAAAATCACCCGGGCCGTCCCAGACTCTTACAAGAAGTACACCCCAGATTCGAACCCAGAACTCTAAGGTGAAATCTTGAACCCTACACCATCAAGCAACACCCCTTGAGGACTTACCAACACCCCATGTTAAACACACTCATAATCAAAGTGTAAAATTCATTAAATTCTACATTGCCGTATCAACCTCGTAATTATCTTATTAATGACAATAAAATCTCTGCAAAACACACAAAAATCGTCTTTTAAACTTTTACGAATCCGACGTGGACCCTCAAATGCCTAAGTATCAGTTGACCTGTCAAGTAAAAGTCAAACGTTGACCAAAATACTACTATAAAGAAGCGAAGATGGGTCCCATTAGGTTTCCGTGATAAAGCGGATAATAACAACAATTATCAATTAATAAATAAATAAAATTAGAAACATAAATCCCAATAAATTCATCCTGTCAAGTCATTGGCATTCTGTCAATTATTGTCCATTTGCTTTCTCCATTCAGTCTCACTATGTCACTGCTTTCCTATAAATTTATTGTATCAGTGATCGTATTGTATCACTACCAACTTGAAAAGAATCACTATTAGGGTTTCGTTCCTCTCTTTAATGTGAATTTCACTGTAAGCATCATCGGGTAATCACTCTGATTATCTTTCTTTTTTTATTTATTGGGTTTTTATATCTTAAGAGTAAATAGATGCTTATATAGTTATTTGATTGATTCTGATAAATCAAGGTTTGGTTAGATCATGATCATTTCAAAAAAGTTGGGTATATAGGGTTTCAGCAAATAATTACTTACCATTTTGTTATGATACTTGTAATAAGAATACTGGCAATTCAAAGAACCAGTGACATCCAATGCCACGCCAATAATTGGACTAAAAAGTGATGATCTTTCATTGTTCTCAGGAAATGGTTCAAATAGCACTTACAGGTTAACAACTTCCCTACGTGCACAGACTAGTGCATTATGTGTAACTTCCCATTACGAATGTTATGGCCCATAACTCTAAAAACCCAACTGACTTAAATAAATAAGGGAATACAAAACTACCCCTGGCTAATATAAATAAGGAAATACAAAACTACCCCTGGCTAAACAAAGAATTCCCCTTCCTACGTATCTCTTACAATACTCCGTATATCTAGGCTTATAACAACATCATCTCTCTTCAGAAGAACTCGCCCACGAGTTATGGGTATTTCTGTCGCAGCTCCTCTACATCCACCCAGGTTGCATCTTCTTCGTTCGATCCTTTCCACTGAATCAAGATTTCGGATCCAGCTTGGTTCCCTTTCCTCTTTAACTCGTTGCTATTACTTTCTCTAGTGCGGGTGCTAAGGTCCCATCTTCCATGATTATTGGTAACCTAGGGTTAGGGTTTACCTGGGTTCCAAGCTTCTTTTTGAGGCAGGATCTATGGAATACCGGGTAGATCTTGGATTCCTATGTCAGATCTAACTTGTACGCGACTTTCCCGATTAGTTGAATGATCTGGAAGGGGCCGAAATACTTTGCCGAGAGCTTTAAGTTTCGCCTCACTGCTATTGTCATTTGTCGATATGGTCTTAACCTAAAATAGACCTAATCCCCAACACTGTACTCCATTTCCGTTCTGTTTTAATCAACATAATATTTTCATTCATCCTTGTTTGAGCTTCTTGCAGGTTCTTTCACACTAGGGCTCAGATGAAGTCTCGGCTTTTCAGTTCTTCTTCGACAGCATGTACTGCTGTTGACCCTGGCTCATAAGGCAAGAGGCGCGGTGGGGCATGACCGTAGACAACCTCAAAAGGGATAAGCCCAGTCGATGAATGTACTGAGGTATTGTATGACCACTCGGCTAGAGCTAGCCATTTGGCCCAATCTTTGGGTCTATCACTGGTAAAGCATCAAAGGTATCCCTCTAACCATTTATTCATTGCCTCGGTTTGACCATCTGTTTGAGGATGGTATGCTGAACTCATCAATAGCATTGTCCCACTCAGACTGAACATTTCTTTCCAGAAATGGCTAGTAACTACTGCATCTCTATCGCTGACTATGCTCTGTTGTATGCCGTGCAATTTGAGAATATTATCCATGAACTGTTTTGCTACTACTTTTGCTGTGTAGGGGTGTGCTAGAGGGATGAAATGACTGTACTTGTTGAAACTATCGATTGCCATCATGATAACACTGTATCCCTTAGACAATGGCAACCCCTCTATAAAGTCCATACCGATGTCCACCCATACTCTGTTTGGTACTGGTAGAGGTTGTAAGAGTCATGTTGGTTTGAGGTTCTCTGTTTTGTTTATTTGGCACACTTCACACTCCCTTATGAATTTTCTGAAGTCTTTGCGCATTCCATGCCAAAAGAACTCTTGTTTGATTCTTGCATGTGTTTTCGGAGTTCCCGTATGCCCCCCCAAGGGGCTGCTATGATACTGTTGTAACACCAACTCTTGGTAGGGCCTGAGGGTTCCCAAGTGCAATCTACCCTTATAGAATAACAAACTACCACAGATCTGGTATTTGTGGGGGTTCAAGTCACCCTGATGGTAACGGTTGATAAGCTGCTGCAACTGGGGGTCCTGGTTGTATGCTTGTTGGAGCCCTTCCCACCAAGTAGCTCTGACCACACTGATTGCTTTAGCTTCCCCATTGGGTGCCAATTTCTCCTGTGGATTTGGGCCTGCATCATTTATGAGTAGCCTTGATAGTGCATCAGTTGCCTTGTTTCCCTTCTCGCTTCGATATTCCACACTAAAATCAAAGCCCAATAGCTTGGTAACCCACTTTTGCTGGAATGGGGTCCCCACTCTCTGTTCCAACAGATGTTTCAATATTTTTTGGTTTGTCCTTACCTTAAAACTATGCCCAATAAATAATGCCTCCATTTTTTAATGGCCAGAACTAGAGCTAAGAATTCCTTTTCGTAAGTTGATAATAACAAGTTCTTCCCTTTTAAGGCTTGTCTTAAATAAGCTAGAGGTCTCCCTACCTGTATTAAAACAACTCTCAGTCCACTCCCCGAAGCATCACACTCAACCACAAAAGGGTTTTGAAAAATTTGGTAATCCAAGAACATAAGGAGTCACCATAGCTGATTTAAGAGCTGTAAAAGCTTGTGTGGCTGCTTCATTCCAATAAATGAGTTCTTCTCCAATAATGCAGTTAAGGGGTGTAGCAATGATTCTATAACTCTTCACAAACTTTCTGTAATAACCAGTCAAGCCTAAAAATCCCCTGAGAGCTTTAGGGCTTTTGGGTATTAGCCATTCTACCATGGCTGTAATCTTCAAATGATCTGCCTTAACTCATTCATGTGAAATAATATGGCCCAAATACTCTACCTCTCGGGACCCAAAGACACATTGGAAGCTTTAGCATACAATTGATTGTGCCTCAGCACTTTTAAGACAGTTTTTAAGTGTACCACATGATCCTCAACATATTTACTATACATAAATATATCATCAAAAAACACTAATATAAATTTTCGGAGATAAGATCTGAATATTTCGTTCATCAACCCCTGAAAAGTTGATAGGGCATTAGTAAGCCCAAAGGGCATGACCAAATACTCATAATGCCCCTCATGTGTGCGAAATGAAGTTTTTGGCACATCTTCAGGTTTCATCCTGATTTGATGATAGTCTGACCTTAAGTCAAGCTTGGAAAACAGTTCAGCACCATATAATCCATCCAATAATTTATCTATATTTGGTATGGGAAACTTATCTTTGATAGTGTCTTTGTTTAGAGCCCTGTAGTAGATGCACATGCGTCAACTCCCATCTGTTTTCCTCACCAAAAGGACTGGTGACGAGTAAGGACTTTGACTAGTTTGAATAATACCAGCCTTCAACATCTCCCTGACCAGCTTCTCAATCTATTCTTTCTGGTAGTAGGGATACCGATAGGGCCTTACACAAGTGGGTTTGGCTGTCTCATGGAGCTGGATCTGATGATCATGACTTATGGGAGGAGGGAATCCACTAGGTTCAGCAAACACTGTTTGGAAATTGTCCGGTACAGCTTGTATTGCAGGATCTACTGATGTCTTTCCCTTAGTGTCATCTGCCTCCATTAACTGCAGCCAAATACTTATTCCTTCTACCAAAGTGGTTTTGCTCAATCTTGGTTCCACCTCTAATGAGTTCTCGGGTGGCCTCAAACCTTGTAGCAATAATTGTTGCCCTTCAATGTGAAACCTCATGCTCAAATATGCAAAATTCCACTGAATTATTTCCAAACTCCTTAACCAATCTACCCCCAATACATCATCACACCCTCCCAAAGTTAACAAATACAGATTAGCCAAAATATCACAACTTTGCAGCCTAAGTAATACTGCCTTACAACAACCTTGGCAAGGAAAAGTTGCCTCATTAGTAACTTGGACTGCCAAGTGGCTCTCTTCCACTAGTAGCCTTATTTTTCTTGCTACATTCACATCTATAAAGCTATGTGTACTGCCAGTGTCAATGAGTATTATAACTGATTGTTTTCTAATTTTCCCCTAATCTCATAGTCTTTGGGGAAGGAACTCATGATATGGCATGTAAAGAAATCACCAACAAGTCAACTTATTGTGTTGTCGGGACAACCACCTCATCTCTCTGGTTGTAAGTCTCTCTTCCTTATAAACCTCCCCTTCCAATTCTACCCCTTCCAACAGGTATAGTTTAGGTTTGCTGCACCTATGCCCTATTTGGTATTTTTCATCACAATTATAGCATAACCCATTTTCTCTCCTCTCTTGCATTTGGTTGGGACTTAGTCTTTTTATGGGAAAAAGGTATCTCCTGGAAGGATTTAGGTTAGGCTATGGGTTTGGTGGTGGTGCTAGAAGTCTTGGTATGGGGCTTGGTCCGGGTAGTCTAAGTGGGGATGGTTTGTGGATGTTGGGATGTGGACTATTTTAGGTGTGTGTGTTTTGGTAAGGGTATTGTTTCATACTAACCTCCTCTTCTTGCAACCGAGCCAATCCAAAAGCAGCATATAGAGTATTTGGTTTGAACATAGTAACAATTATTCTTAATTCATCTCTTAATCCACTTAGAAATGTACTTCTATGAAATTCTGCACTTACCCTAATGATTTTGTTTGACAGGGTCTCAAAGACTGTTTGGTACTCTTCTACACTTCCGGTTTGTCTCAGTTTGGTGAATGCACCAACTGGATCCTCATATGTTGAGGGTCCAAATCTGATGCGAAGAGCCACCAAAAATCATCCAAGCTGGCTACCGGACTAGACTCCATCAACCAATAATACCATGACAACGCCTTCCCCTCCATGTGAAAAGAGGCAATCTGTAACTTGTGGTCCTCCGGCGTCCTGCAGTATGCAAAGAACTGTTGTGCCTTCAAAATCCATTCGCTAGGATCACCACCATCAAAACGTGGAAAGTCCAACTGAATAGTCATTGCCTGGATCCCACCATGCTCATCAAATAAGGGATTAGCATTCAACCTCATATTAGTCGAACTCTCTTCACCTGAACTAAGTTTAGCTGTTATTTGTACCAAGCTATCATAACTTGATATCAAGTTGCTAAGCTGTTGTATAACTCCCTCTATAAATGCTCCATGTCTTTCCTGTGTCTCATTCAGAGTAGCAGTATCTCAATGTATAGTAGTAACTTTATCTGCTAATTGTGCTAAACGTGTCCCCTCAGCCATGTCGCAGGATCGCGGCTCTGATACCAACTTATTATGATACTTGTAATAAGAATATTGGCAATTCAAGGAGCCAGTGACCTCCAATGTTCACGACAATAATTGGACTAAAAAGCGATGATCTTTCATTGCTCTCAGGAAACGGTTCAAATAGCAATTACAGAACTGGAAAACAACTTCCCTACGTGCACGAACTACTGCATTACATGTAACTTCCCATTACGAATGTTATGTCCCATAACTCTAACAACCCAACTGACTTAAAAAATAAGGGGATACAAAACTATCCTTGGCTAATATAAATAAGGAAATACAAAACTACCCATGACTAAACAAATAATTCCCCTTCCTACGTATCCCTCACAATACTCCTTAGATCTAGGCTCATAACACAGTTGATCATATATATGGAAATAAGATCATGAACTTATGTTTTGATATGAAGTTTTGATACATTTGAGGTTGTAATTTTGACCTAATGACTAGTTATATTATGACCTTAAATGTATGATCATTTTGTTTTATTTTTCTAACTTTTTTTTTTTTGGTTTTGTGAATTGAAGAATTTGTATAGGAATTTTGCAGTTATGGATAAGGGCAAGAAACCAATCCAAAAAGAAGAAGATTTCTTTTCTCTTGTAAATATTATCATACTACTAATATGATCTTATCGAGGACCACATTAACTCCTCCAGAATTCAGTATTTTTTCTGAAGGATCAGGTGATGAAAAATATAAAACCCTAATCAAACAAACAAAGTTATTTAATTTAATCAATGATTATTTTAATTTTAATTTCTTAATTTAAAAAATCTATGTGATGATGGTGTATTTTGACAAACACACTGAACAGTGCGACCAGAGGGCAGAGATGGATTTTTTCCCTTTTTCGAAAGGGACGGGTGTTCAGAAAGTATTAGTCACTCCCCGGGCCGGCAGAAAGTCCGGACATAAACTTCTAGATTTGGCCGACCAAAGTATATGATTTGGTGTAGTTTCCATAAGCCGACCACATCAGAGTTTCAGCCGACCACATTAGGTCATCAGCTCGGTTCGGGCCTAAATCTGCTCCCCCTTAAGTAGGTCTAAGAGCTCGGACATTTCAGGATAGGACGGAAATGGCTCGATGAGTTCGGCAGATTATTTGGCCGACCACTTGGCAACCGATAGAAGCCCAGGGATCTTCGATTTTCCTTTACACGTGTCATCTCCCGGAAGCACCGTCCAGGCTGTCACCATTATTGTTGCGTGTTGCAGAAGAAGAGGCAGAGTTGATGTGACATAACCGACAGGCTGCATGCCTACTTTCGGCAATGGCAGGCCTAAGGCAGAGAACCCATTAAATTGGTCAGACATCACATGGGTTTTATGGCAAGTGGGGGTAACCGCCTCATCTCTTAGTATATTAGGGGGGTACCCTCATGTTTTAGGGATTCCGAATAAGTATCTTGTACCTAAAGTCAAATAACAATTGTAATCTCTTTCAACTGCTCGTTCACACGCCGCCCTCATTCAAAATAGGTCGGCCGAGTCAGTTCCTAGCAATAAAACAACCTCCATCATTTTGTGCCCGTGGACGTAGGTTGGATTCAGTCCGCCGAACCACGTTAAAACTACTTTGTCAATCTGCATGTTTTTCCGCCTTCCACTAAGTTTGCTTTTGGTTTCCCATAACCAAACAAATTCATTGTTGAAGGAAGGATATCCCGGGAGCGGTATTCTCTTATCGCCCTTGAGACGAAAATCAACCGTCAATAGTTGGCGCCGTCTGTAGGAAATCGAATGAAAAACGATTTTCATGGTAAGACGATGGTGGGAGGTAGAGACTATAGGTTGGTGCGTAGTTCAACAGCAGAATGGATTGAAGGGGGAAGAAATGGGAAGAAGCATATCAGAACGGGAGGGAGAAAAGGTTCGCATGGAAAAGAGGCTGTCGGCAATATAAGCCTTTTCTTGATGAGTTGTGAAATGGAATGTAAAGAGGTTAGCCAACGGCCATCCACCCGGTTAAGTTGTGAAATGAAATGTAACGTTGTGGATGGGTTACATTTGTTGGCAGCGGCTGACCAAGTTCCTCTGTGGGAAGGTACTGCGCCTGACAAGCTACCAATCGTCGGTTTCGCAGATTACTTGTACTGCAAGATCGGTCGGGTAGCTAGTCAGCCAAGGGCAAGGAGGGACGCCCACAGGTCAGCCCCCCAATTGGTGTGGTGGTCTTCCCGAACGAGAAGAAATGAGGTAAAAGTACTTGGGAAAACCACAAGAAGCAAAGACCGAAGACCTCGATTAGGCTCCCAGATTTTCTCGGGATATGCAAAATCCTGGGAAAATTCATTGTCAAATGATGCCTATGGAAGGCTCGGTGCAGGGGGATCTTATCGGCATATCTGGAAAACAAGATCAGATTAGAAGGATCTGCAGAGGCCCTAATGTGAATAAAAAGTACCGGTACTGGTGAAGTTTACAAGTTCGGCATACGCATCGGGAGTATTCGGAGCTCGGCTTGGAGGATATGGTCGGACTACAAAGCAATGAATATAAGAAAGCATTGTAAAAGCCTATCTTAAAATGTCCCACAAAGAGTTGTAAGAATGGCAGTAGGTCCTTTAAATATGAATAAAACTCTCATTTTTTTAAGAAACTTGCCCATCTTGCTTGTTTGTTAATTAAACGCGAAAGTTATTTTCATTATTTTTTGGGACGTGCTCGATGCGAAAGGATGAATTGAGACCAGAAAGGGCACCAAACCCGTGGCACGCCAAACACTAGTGTCATTATCAAACCCCCAGGTGGAGGTACGCCGACCTGGCTCCTTTCATTTTAAGTGGATTTAGATCGTTTCAAGGGATGAAGTGCATTAGGGAGCGCGCGAACCCTTCGTGGCAGTATCAGACTCCCGAGGCCGGAAAGTAACTACCTCATGACTTGCATTTTTGAGGGATACTGTGTGCCATCGGCTCGGGGCTGGATTCGTTCCGCCGAGGCTTCATGGTGTGTTCAGCTCGGGGCTGGATTCATTTCACCGAGGCCTCTGTGTGCCATTGGCTCAGGGCTGGATTCGTTCCGCCGAGGCTTCATGGTTTGTTTGGCTCGGGGCTGGATTTGTTCCGCCGAGGCCTCTGTGTGCCATCGGCTCGGGGCTGGATTCATTCCGTCGAGGCTTCATGGTGTGTTTGGCTCAGGGCTGGATTCATTTCACTGATGCCTCTGTGTGCCATCGGCTCGGGACTGGATTCGTTCCGCCGAGGCTTCATGGTGTGCTCTGCTCGGGGTCGGGTTACGTCGCACCGAGTCAGCTTCTTTGGTCTGGGGATGTAACATTCCCCCAGATTCAAGTTTTCTTCTCAGCTCGGGGTCGGATTATGTCCCACCGAGTCAGCTTCTTTAGTCTGGGGATGAAATATTCCCACAGAGCCAAGTTTTCTTCTCAGCTCAGAGTTGGGTTACGTCCCACCGAATGAATCATAATCGGCATGGGGATGGAGCATTGCCCCATGGCCGGATCTCTATTGGTCCGGGGAGGTAACATTCCCTCGGAGCCTAGTATTCTGTTTGCTCGAGGTCGGGTTACGTCCCACCGAGTGCATTATCATCGGCTCGGGGACAGAGCTTTCCCCTCATGACCAGGTTCGAATTGGTCGGGATCAGGATCTTCACATTCAGATTTAGAAGAGCGAATTAGCAAGTTAAAATTCGGAATCATTCTAAGTATGGAAGACAGGAAAGGAAGCATTCAGAGATAAGCATTAGAAGAGGGAATTGGGCAGCAGGTTTATCTTGATCTGGTTCGGAAGGCAGGATCTCTGGTATAGGCTCGGCCGAAGGGATGTCAGTTTTAGTTTGGACGGCAAGATGAACTTCAGCTTCTGTTAAGACAGCCACCAGAAGGGTAAATGAGGAATTCGCTTCAAGTCAGGGAATCATTTGGATAGGCATGAGAATCCTCGGTGACCGGGCACATGAAGATGACAAGGGAATACCTGATTGGTAGTAGAGGTAGTCTTCTCTGTGGTTCCTGGAGCGACCACCGATTGAACGATCAACACACCATATTTTTCATAGTTCCTGGCATCAACTCACTAACTCATTGATATCGAGAACTAGGGGATGAATGATGATGATGTATTTTGACAAACACACTGAACAGTGCGACCAGGGGATATAGATGAATTTTTCCCTTTTCGAAAGAGACGGGTGTTCAGAAAGTATTAGTCACTCCCCGGGCCGGCAGAAAGTCCGGACATAAACTTCCAGATTTGGTCGACCAAAGTATACGATTTGGTGCAGTTTCCATAAGCCGACCACATCAGAGTTTCAGCCGACCACATTAGGTCATCAGCTTGGTTCGAGCCTAAATCTGATCCCCTTTGAGTAGGTCGAAGAGCTCGGACATTTTAGGACAGGACGGAAATGGCTCGATGAGTTCGGCAGATTATTTGGCCGACCACTTGGCAACCGACAGAAGCCCAGGGATCTTCGATTTTCCTTTACACGTGTCATCTCCCGGAAGCACCGTCCAGGCTATCACCATTATTGTTGCGTGTGGTAGAAGAAGAGGCATAGTTGATGTGACAGAACCGACAGGCTGCAGGCCTACTTTCGACAATGGCAGGACTAGGGCAGAGAACCCATTAAATCGGTCAGGCAGCACATGGTTTTATGGAAAGTGGGGGTAACCGCCCCATCTCTTAGTATATAAGGGGGTAGCCTCATGTTTTAGGGATGCCGAATAAGTAGCTTGTACCTAAATATAAATAACAATTGTAATCTCTTTCAACTACTCTGTCACACGCTGACCTCATTTAAAATAGGTCGCGCCGAGTCAGTTCCTAGCAATAAAAACAACCTCCATCATTTTGTGCCCGTGGACGTAGGTTGGATTCAGTCTGCCGAACCATGTTAAAACTCCTTTGTCAATCTGCGTGTTTTTCCGCCTTCCACTAAGTTTGCTTTTGGTTTCCCATAACCAAACAAATTCACTATTGAAGGAAGGTTATCCCGGGAGCGGTATTCCCTTATCGCCCCTGAGACGAAAATTAGCCGTCAACACTATGAAACCCTAACTTGTATATAGAGCTTGAATATGTTGCTGCAGACACCTTACCTAAAGAAATTACAACAGCTTCAATTGTTGATGAAATAGATTAGGTGGACAAGGAAGATTTCTTTTCCAGATTCTTGAGCACAAATCTTGTTGAATTTTATGATCATTCATTGAAGAAAAATTCCATATTACCAGAATCAAACACATGAGTTTTCCCAATTGCTCAAGCTGATGATCATGTCCTGCCAATTTCACAGAAACAAACCGGCAATCCACCAAGGCCACCTCCGGCAGCAGCTGATGACAAAGACAAAAAACCTCCAGTGTTCAGAAAAGTTATGCCTCCTGACGTGCTAGCTGAAGTCTCCATCTATGATCCTAAGCGAGCAAAAAGGTATACTTTTCTTTCAACACTAATTAATCTCATTGTCTTTTGCTATTAGTGATTTATACCCCTCTATGATGTTTGATGTTCATTCATTTCTTAATTCACAATGTCTGATACTTGAAAGTGTTTGACACTATTTTGTTTAATTTAATCTAATATATATTTGTTAGAGTATATGCCCTAAAACCTGTACGGGCCAAATTTGGATCCAAAGGTAAAATCGTCTTTTTGTCTTAAACCCAACAGTATGCAAGACCCAAAATTATTGGACTCTAATTAGACCAATAGCTTCAAGACAATTCTATCTCATATACCAATTGCTTCCATCTTTTTCTAAGCACAAACACATGCAAATATTCTTCCAGCGCCGAAAGTTGAATCCAAGGCACGTTGTGGGCTCCTTTGCCAGAAATGTCAGCACGTTGTAGGCCCGTTGCCAGCTTTTATCACAGCTACAAAGTAATCTCTTTTTCAGGTCTATAAAATGAGAGATAACTCAGGGTTCAGGCAGACTTCGATATAGCTTACAAGCTTCTGAACTCTCTTCACTTCTCTCTTACAAGCTTCTGCTCTCTGACACAAGCTCTCTGAGCCCCCCACTCCCACAGACACATATCACCGCCCTCACGGCCACCCAGAGAGGTCAAGGTAACTTCAAACCTTGCTTTCATATTTTACATATTTACTGCTCATTTCATACTACTGACTTGGGCGTCGGAGTGCCCCCGGAACCCACCACACCGGTGGGTAGTCTACTCCCGCTCACTCTACCTTTGTCTTGCAGGATCGCTAATGCCCCCAACCTATAAATTCTGATTGTAGACCTCGGCCGAATTCCAGCATCCATAATTTGGCGCCCACCGTGGGGCCTTAGCGATTCATAGCAAGCAAAGACCACTCAGTTTACAATCCTTACAAACAGACACCAGATCTTGTGGTGGCATAATCAGCCACTCTACAAAACAGTTACGATCAATGGAAGATGAAAATTGATCCATGTAAAACTCCAGTACTAATCTCCAATAGTATCTAGAACATAATTCATTCTTCGGCCACTCAAAGGCGTAAGGCTACAACTATTTTCAACTATCTTATCAACCCAATTTCTTATAAGCGTTCAAGAATATGGAAAGTGAAAATCCACCATCAGACGACTACCCATTTAATCAACAAAGAAGCCATCATATTTCTCCACTTGACCAATCACGGCAAGTCACATCTTCCATGTGAAATGAAATGTTGGAGTAATTCTCTCTAGTCTACCTGCAGTCAAACTATCAATAAGGAAAAGCTGAATCGGGATAACATCAACACTCTTTCCCTATAAAGCATCTTTTCCATACTACATGGATGGACTGTCACTACCTCAGGACAACGTGGGAAAATTATCATTGATGGAATGTCCAGCCGACGTGAAAGATGACATGAGTGGATAGTTATCTTCTTCGGACGATGGGGATAAATCTCAATCTTCTTCATACGACATGAAAGGTGTGTCATCTGCTTCAGGCGATGCTAATAGGATTGTCATCCCATTCATAGGATGTGGAAGGATTGCCATCTCATCCAGTCTAAAATGAAAAGTTTTTCATCTCCTCCAGACTACGTGAAAGGTTTGTTTCTTATCCAGTCGACATGAAATGATTTTCATCTATTCTCAATATGAAATGTATGGATACCATTAACTTCAGACTACATAGGAAATCAATCATCATGTCTAGTAGAATGATTATTCTCATAGAAATTCATCATGTACGATAGAACGAAGACTTTCTTGAACCTTCATTAGGTCCAGTCCACCCTAGCCTGATAGATTCTAATCAGATCCAGTAGAGTGGACTCTTATTCACCTCCATCAGGTTCAGTAGACAATAGGTTTATGGACACTTCTTGGGCCTAGTCTACCGTGGTTCTATTGACCTTCACCTGGTCTAAGGAATGGATATGATAATTTTAAAAAAAAAATTTGAATCTCACAAGCGACAAAGAATTGAGATAAAGTGAGGTCAACTTCCCCAAGCTGAAAAGTTGAGTTAAATAAAGAAGCTCATTACCCACAGTACAAATAAAACCACACTACATACGCATGACGAATGGCCCCAACATGCAATAAAGTGGTACACTCACCCAAGCTCCATGTGCAGCCATCACAGATAAAGTCGAATGAAATCCATGCCAAGGTAGTACTCGTGAAAATCAAACCCACAAAAAAAAAAGCTTTTCAAAAATATTTCAGCCTCAACTTGTTTTCCAAGATAATGGGTATTTGCAGTTCCAATGATTTTCCATATGTAACCATGTTGTAGACCCCAGAAAATAAATAGGAGAACACGAAAATAAACCTTTGGCATAAAGCCATGGAGAGAGGAAAGATGACACTACACTTTCTTGTTTGGCATTTAGTGCATTGGTAGTATACTCATCAACAAACATTGGCACTACACTTTCTTGTTTGGCATTTTATGCATTGGTAGTATACTCATCAACAAACATTGGCACTACACTTTCTTGTTTGGCATTTTGTGCATTGGTAGTATATTCATCAACAAACATGAGGCCTACACTTTATTGTTTGGCATGTTGTGCATTGGAATTTTGTTAATGTAATCCTTCAAAAAACGTAGGCCTTATTGTTTGGTACTTTGAATTCTTTGTATTATATTCATCAACAAATATGGGTCCTACACTTTATTGTTTGGCATGTTGTGCATTAGAGTCTTGTTAGTGTAATCCTAAAAAAACGTAGGTCCTATTAGATACAATCATATATCTTCACATTTCCCATTCGATAAAAAACCAAAAGTCAAGTGGAGGTGACCCATAACAGCTTATCAAAGCAAAAGTAAATTAATTTACTACCAAACCCACCAATTCATGCGACAAGCTCCCATATGCGACCATTTGCAGTATGGAGACTTGTGCCAAGACTTCTAAGCATCCTGTTCCACGTTCAGAAGCCCCTGTCATGCGAAGGGAAAGCCACGCCTTTGGCCCTACTCATTCACATCCCTTCATTTATAGAAATCTCACATGTCGCGTAGATTTCCCATCCAACACTGCTCTAAATAAAGCCTTATTGAGTCGACCAATTTCAGTCCCAGTAGACAAAAAAAAAATACATTGTTACAAAATATCACCATAGGGCCCACTTGATGAAATTTGCTATATAATATGTGGTCAGAGGATCACACTTGAGAGGACATAAGTTAGATAGCTGAGTATACAAAATAGTTAATCGACACCAACTCACAGCCTGTCGAATGGAGTTATTAAATCTTAGAAGACCATCAGTTGTCGTGGACAACAGAGATACCATATTATTTCATACATTTTTATACACATTGACGACATCTAGCCCATCCGAAAATTAGTCTGATCGACAAATCCTCTATATGAAAAAGTGAGGATAGTAGTATGAGGAATGAGACCCTCTTTGACCTTTCTCAGGTTTGGTAGGGTGAGGAATGATGAATTTTTTGGACTTTCATCAAGTTCATTCGACAAGTCCATTCGACCGTAGTCTTATAAATCCTTATCAAGATAATGAGTGATGACCTTCATCAGGTCTTGTAGTATGAATATTCTCATAGATATTCATTAGGTTCATTCGACCGTGCCTTATGGACCTTCATCAGATCCATTTGATAGTCCATTCGACAGAAGTATCATGGACCTTCGTCATTTCCATTCGACAACTCCATTCAACCATAGTCTCATGGGCCTTCATCAGGCCTAGGAGAGTGAGTGATGACTTCTTTGGACTTTCATCAAGTCCATTCGACGAGTCCATTCGACAGTAGTCTCGTAGAATAGAGATGACCTTGATGGCTTTCATCAAGTTCATTCTATTGTAGTCTCATGGGCCTTCATCAGGCCTATGAGAGTGAGTGATGACTTCTTTGGACATTCGACGAGTCCATTCGACGATAGTCTCTTAAATCCTCATAAGGAGGACTAAGGGGGTGTATTAAATTGAGATTTTAAAAGACTATTTATCGATAAATAAGTCCAGTAGATTTTAAAAGACATTTAAAGAATGTAATGACTTATAAGATTTTATGATATTTTTTTTAATAAAGATTTTTTACTTTTAAGATTTTAAAAGATTTATATCATAAGAAATTATAAGATTTGAAAGGACTACATATAGATTTTTTATCGGTGTACAAGTTATGCCTTCGTTTTTTGTAAAATCCTGCAACTCACATTTTTCCCAACAACGTTTGCTTCTAACTATTTTCATTTTGTCCCAAACCTCTTGGTCATGTTCATTTTATCCCTTGACTACACATTCTATTCTTTGCATCAAAGTGAAACCCATAAGTTTAACTTTTCTGAATTGCAAAATTATTTATGTCCTGCTGTTGGACTCGTTCTCAAGGTTGTTGACTGGCCCATGCTTGTTCTGGTTTCCTTCAATTGGAACTTTTGGACATCAATTTTGTACATTCATTTACGTAGAATCGTGATATTATTCTCCTTGACATGCATAGATACTGGTTGATGTTTTAGTTCGTGCATCAACAGAAGTCAAGTGACCGAAACTAAACTCGTGTTTCAGGTTAGCAACAAAATGGATCCAAATGAGCTAGTCAAACTTGTTGAAATCCTAAACCCACAAAACAAGGCAGGAAGAATAACAATTATTTACAGATTGGGTGCTGAAAACATGAGAGTCAGGCTTCCTCATCTGATCAGGGCGGTAAGCATGGCATGGCTAATTGTCACATGGGTTTGTGATCCAATGCATGGAAAAACTATTCAGACATCATGTGGACTCAAAACTCGTCCATTTTATGCAATTTTGGTATAGTCTGATTACTTCTTTCTTTGTCCATTTAATGGCTTGAACATTGAATTCATTAGTCGTAGAGCTTTTGCCATTTCCTTTCAAACGAAAAGAAGGGAAAAGTGTAATAACCATATCCTCTTTGTTTGTAGGCTGAGGTGCGAGCTTAAATTCAAACCAGACTAAGTGACGAACATCAATTTGAAAAATAGAATTTAATTCAAATTATAGGACCATTTAATTGTGTCACACTAGTAGACAAAAAAAATCTCACATCAAAAGTCTCATAGGTTAGTGTGGGATTGTTTTAGGGTTTGATATTTATATTTTTCACTAAAAAGTCTCACAAAATCACACATATAAAGAAATCCTTCAAAATAATTAAGTTTTTCAATACCATGAGACTTTTTATTATTTGTTTAAAGTCTTGATTGAATACCACTAGATTTTGACACCCTCTTTAAAAAATCTCAATAGTCTTAATGGAATACCACAAAACTTTTTAGATTATTTAAAAATCTTAATTGAATACCACAAGACTTATTGAACCCAAAAAAATCATTTGAAATCCTAATTGAATACACCCCCCTAAGTGATGACCTTCATGGACCTTCATCAGGTCCATTTGATAGCCCATTCGACAGTAGTCTCATGAACCTTCTTCAGGTCTAGTAGAATAAAGATCATCATTGACTCATATTAGCTCATGTAGACTGAAAAATGGAGACCCTCGTGGATCTTCATCATATATGGAGTGTGTAGACGCCCCTGGTCCTTGACCAGTAGTATAGAGATTGTCCTGACCTTCATCTGGATCAGTCGACCGTGGACATCCCCCATGGCTCATGTAGAGTCAACATATGACCTTCATCTGGTCTAGAAAAATTTGAAGACTCCCCTGGTCCTTGACCAGTAGTATGGAGATTATCCTGACCTTCATCTGGTTCAGTCGACTGGGGACATCTCCCATGACTCATGTAGAGTCAACATATGACATTCATCTGGTCTAGAAAAATTTGAAGACTCCCCTGGTCCTTGACCAGTAGTATGGAGATTGTCCTGACCTTCATCTGGATCAGTCGACTGGGGACATCCCCCATGACTCATGTAGAGTCAAAATATGACCTTCATCTGGTCTAGAAAAAATTGAAGACTCCCCTGGTCCTTGACCAGTAGTATGGAGATTGTCCTGACCTTCGTCTGGATCAGTCGACTGGGGACATCCCCCATGACTCATGTAGAGTCAACATATGACATTCATCTGGTCTAGAAAAATTTGAAGACTCCCCTGGTCCTTGACCAGTAGTATGGAGATTGTCCTGACCTTCATCTGGATCAGTCGATTGGGGACATCCCCCATGGCTCATGTAGAGTCAACATATGACCTTCATCTGGTCTAGAAAAATTTGAAGACTCCTCTGGTCTTTGACCAGTAGTATGGAGATTATTCTGACCTTCATATAGTTCAGTCGACTGGGGACATCCCCCATTGGCTCATGTAGAGTCAAGTTGAAGACATGACCTTCATCTGGTCAGACGACATTATAGATTCCCCTGGTCCTTTGACCCGTAGTATGTGGATTATCCTGACCTTCATCTGGTTCAGTCAACTGGGGACATCCCTCATTGGCTCATGTAGAGTCAAGTTGAAGACCTGGCCCTTCATCTGGTCAGACGACATTGTAGATTCCCCTGGTCCTTTGACCCGTAGTATAGGGATTATTCTGACCTTCATCTGGTTCAGTCGACTGGGGACATCCCCCATTGGCTCATGTAGAGTCAAATTGAAGACCTGGCCCTTCATCTGGTCAGACGACATTGTAGATTCCCCTGGTCTTTTGACCCGTAGTATGGGGATTATCCTGACCTTCATCTGGTTCAGTCGACTGGGGACATCCCCCATTGGCTCATGTAGAGTCAAGTTGAAGACCTGGCCCTTCATCTGGTCAGACAACATTGTAGATTCCCCTGGTCCTTTGACCCGTAGTATAGGGATTATCCTAACCTTCATCTGGTTCAGTCGACCGAGGACATCCCTCATGGCTCATGTAGAGTCAAATGGAAGACATGGACTTCCTACAGTCCATACGATATAATGTCGTGTGAATATACTCCTGAATCTTTATCTGGTTCAGTCGACCGGAGACATCCCCCATAGAATCATTTCGAGTCAAATAAAAACATGGACTTCCTACAATCCATAGGACAATGTAGTATGAAAAAACTCTTGAACTTTCATTTGGTTCAGTCGACTGGGAACATTCCCCATTAGCTCATATAGAGTCAAATAGAAGACTTGACCTTCATCTGGTCCAAAAGACATTGTAGACTCCCCTGGTCATTTGACCCGTAGTATGGGGATTATCCTGACCTTCATCAGGATCAGTCGACTGAGAACATTCCCTATTAGCTCATGTAGAGTCAAATAGAAGATTTTACCTTCATCTGGTCCAAAAGACATTGTAGACTCCCCTGGTCCTTTGACCCGTAGTATGGGGATTATCCTGACCTTCATCAGGATCAGTCGACTGAGAACATTCCCCATTAGCTCACGTAGAGTCAAGTAGAAGACCTGGCCTTCATCTGGTCAAGACGACATTAAAAGACTCCTCTGGTCTTTGGACCCGTAGTATGGGGATTATCCTGACCTTCATCAGGTTCAGTCGACTGGGAACATTCCCCATGTTTCTGGTAGAGTTAAGTTGAAGTTTTAAACTTCAGCTACTTCAGAAGACATAGAAGACATCTAGTAGGGAACAAACTGTACGGGCCAAATTTGGATCCAATGGTAAAATCGTCTTTTCGTCTTAAACCCAACAGTATGCAAGACCCAAAATTATTGGACTCTAATTAGACCAATAGCTTCAAGACAATTCTATCTCATTATATACCAACTGCTTCCATATTTTTCTAAGCACAAACACATGCAAATATTCTTCCAGCGCCGATAGTTGAATCCAAGGCACGTTGTGGGCTCCTTTGCCAGAAATGTCAGCACGTTGTAGGCCCGTTGCCAGCTTTTATCACAGCTACAAAGTAATCTCTTTTCAGGTCTATAAAATGAGAGATAACTCAGGGTTCAGACAGACTTCGATATAGCTTACAAGCTTCTGAACTCTCTTCACTTCTCTCTTACAAGCTTCTGCTCTCTGACACAAGCTCTCTGAGCCCCCACTCCCACAGACACATATCACCGCCCTCACGGCAACCCAGTGCTTTCATATTTTACATATTTACTGCTCATTTCATACTACTGACTTGGGCGTCGGAGTGCCCCCGGCACCCACCACACCGGTGGCTAGTCTACTCCCGCTCACTCTACCTTTGTCTTGCAGGATCGTTAATGCCCCCAACCTACAAATTCTGATTGTGGACCTCGGCCGAATTCCAGCATCCACAAAACCAGTTATGGATGTAATGGTTTAAGGCATATTGTTTGTAATATAGTTTATTATTTATTATTTATTTATAAGTCTTTGGTCAAAGCAGTGAATATTACATTCATATTTAATCTAATATATATTTTGTTAGAGTATATGCCCTAAAACCAGTTATGGATGTAATGGTTTAAGACATATTGTTTTTAATATAGTTCATTATTTATTAATAAAAGGCATTCGTTAACTACACATTATTACATTCATATTTTATGTGTATGTCCTGAAACATTATGTCAGATGAATATCGTTAATCCAAAAGACGTTTGCGATTATGAGAGTCAACGATATTTATATATGTCTCAAATTAAATTATTGGTAAAATGTGATTGGTATACATGACAATAATATATCACTTGACCAATATTGTTGTGTGTCGCCTAGATTGACATATGATGTTAATAGAATGGATGATGAGTCTCATATTATAAGGACACATACAATAGATATTTCATTAGTAGAATGAAATATTGAACACGGCCACAGAAACATAAGATCACATGGTAATATTATCTAAGGTCATTGATCTTCGTAATAATACATTAGTGTCGTCATATCCTCTAACCTGAGATCATATAATGACTTGTGCGATAGTACTCTTGGTTCACTAGTATATCATCATTTGACTATCCATGTCCTTTGAATAAATGCTAGATGGCCTTGAGCGATTGACGTATGAAGTCACGTATGCTTCAAGATGGGATCCGATAACTTTGATAATTAAAGTTATAGATGTTTCAAGGAAACTTAAAGTTGTGGATATAAGTCTTTGGTCAAAGCAGTCGATATCTTAGAGATATCAAATCCACAAGATAAAGTTTAAAGGTATGTCGAGTATAAGGATTTGACCTTACCATGATCCAGACTCGATAAGAAACATAAATATCGGAAGGAATGAGATGACATGTTCGAAGTCTAACAGGTTCATATGTTTTCCCACTTCATTCATCGACTAAGGGACATGGCTTGCTGCTAGGCGATTATCCATGGTCTGTGGAATATCATAGAGATGAAATATTAAAGAGTTAATATTATTCCATTGCTACTCGATAATGAACCTAGGACGGTCGCACAAAATAGTTCTCGTATATCTTACAAATTCGAGGATGTTTATTAAAAGTTAATAAATGATTATTTTGGCATTTCCTAATTGGATTAGGATATTCGAGATATTTCAGAAATATTAATTTGATTAATAAATTCGAAATATAAAATAAGATTTAATTGTTTAATTAAATATTTGATATTTATATTAAATAAATTAAATATAATTTTAATTAATGTTAATTAAAATTAAGTAAGTTAAATTAATTAATTAATAATTAATTAATTAATATGCCAAAATAATATTTAATCTATTAGGATTTAATTTAGTGAGCTAGCACCCAAATTAACTAGAGTCTTATTTAAGATCAAATAGGGAAGTCTTTATTTAATTAGAATTCCTAATTTAATTAAGTATCCTAATTTTATTTTTTGGAAAGAATCTTTAAGAGACCAAATTGATTTGGAGAGATATTTGATTGACATTATTGTATTGTGATACAACTAAAATAAATCTAATGCTTATATATATATATATATATATATATATATGTATATGTCTTCTCGTTAATGTATATATACACAAACTTTGAAAGGCAAAACTTCTTGTTCAAGTTGAAAGGCAAAACTTCTTATTCAAGTTGAAGGCAAAACTTGTTCAAGTTGAACGCAAAAAAAAAATAATGACAAGAAGGTCTTGTTGTTGAAGGCAAAAAGAAGAAATAATAACAAGAAGGTCTTGTTGTTCACGTTGCTTTATATATATGCATGCAAAAATACATTAGTATATATATAGATTAAGCGAAAATAGTTTAGTAGAAATTTTTATCTCTCTATTGGAATAGATCCAATTTATTTCTAAAGACTTCAAACATCCTAGAAAAGAAAAATGTTTATTTTGTTCTCAAGAGTGAGAGCGATTTGTTCGTAAAAGAGTGCTAGTGTGTCAACAATGGAAAAATTAAGGAGGATATTCTAAAGGCTCAAAAAAGACAATAAGCACATCAATGTATGTTTTATTATCAGTAAATATTATTTATGTTAATAAATAAAATATGTGTTGCATATATGTATGTTAAATTAATATATAGATTAATTTAAATAGTATATTGTTTACATCAACAATGACATAACCACGATCCTTAAAGTGGTTTTAGAAGAAAATTTTAAATTTCAGTCATATGGATGCTTCCGCGCTAACCCCAAAACCTTACATTTTTAATTTATTCTATATATTTTCGAGCCTGTTTTGTACTCCAATGATGAATCAAATCTATGTGTCAACATGATTGATTTCATTTGAGCAACATATTAGTTTGAATAAATATGTATCAATAATGTTGAATCAAATAATAGTTTTTCTTCTTAGGTAATACTAGAAACTTTAATCTGTATTTGGAGTGAGTAATCTAATGTTGTCAAACATATAAGAGAAACGGTAAACATGATTTACCTAACTGTATATTTCTCGAACTCTATGATCAAGGACATTTATTTTTCACGTAAAAAAAAAGAAGAAGATGGGTTTTGCATGGAAAAGAAACCTAAAAGAGCAACGTAATTCAGATGAATATTTTATATATATAGAGAGAGAATGTAACTTAATGTTAATATATGATGTAGATCAAAGAACTAAGTACGTAGAAGATGAGTTTATTAAACATATTTAGTATATCCATTGATTAACTGTCATCATGGTATATAATAATCTATAGATGTTTCCTCATTTATTCTGATTGATTTAAGCTTTTTTATACTATATATGTCCTACACTTCGACTTCTTTCAATTTTTTAGCTATCTATACCAAGACATTTATATTGTGTATTGAAGATAATTGCAAATGATATACTAAATAGAGCAGAAGTCATATATATTGAATTCAATATCAGAAAAATTAGCAAAATAAATAATTCCAAGTTTAACTTTCTCTTGCGAAATGCTAAATATCTTCTAATTTCGAATTAATTTTCTTTTTATCGATCTTTTGTTTATGTATTGTCAGCTATGTGCTCCTGTCCCCAAGTGGTGTGGCTTGGTGGTGTAGGGTCCAGGATCTCACCTTGAGGTTCTGGGTTCGAATCCAGGGGGTGCACTTCTTGTAAGAGCCTGGGACAGCCGGTGGTTTTACCTGCGCCGCGGCCCATAATGGGTGGTTTGGTGGCGGGGTTTCCATCGTTTCCAAAAAAAAAAAAAAAAAAAAAAAAGCTATGTGCTCCTTTGAATGTGTATCGTAGGGATCGTGACAAACCGAATGTCAGCAATTAGGGCAAAGGAGAAGAAGAAGAAGAAGAAGAAGTTTTACATGTACATGCTTGAGCATAATATGCATACTCTGCAATCTAAATCAACTAAATTGATTTCTCAATTGAACTTATTGGAGGTAATTATCATTATATAGTATATATTTATATGTAGTTCATACATTACATAGAGCTTAGCTAAGCAATGAGTTTATTATATGTTATATATTTTTCTCAAAACTCTTTTGAAATATTTGTGTGTCTAATAACAATCAGACGGAAGGCACAACCTTGAATGCCGAAAATATAATTATGAAAGATCGAGTGGAGATCATATTGCAACAAATACGCTTGCAAGATTATAAGTACTTCTTTTAGCTCATTTGCTATATATAATATATCCTTATACTCATCATTGTGCTTGTGAATCAATTAATGATTATATGCAGTGGTATATTCAAAACATTGATTTAGTATACGTAAAATTTGAATTTCATAACAAATTTGTCATAAATACTCTTCATTTTAGTGGTGCAACTCAAATTTATCTCATTAATAAATCAGACTCATTAATTATATGATATATATATTATATATTATATATATATATATATATATATATATATATATATATATATATTTTAATAAATTTTTGAATTGATCGGGTGCGACTGCTCCAACTCATCTTTGTGTGGCTTTATATGAATATAAATTAGGTGTAACAATGTAAAAAGTTTTGTATTTATACTCGAAGTGTGCAAATACTACATTAATTGTTAATCATTTAAACAGAACTTTATTTGTTGTTTTTAACTTTTTGTGTTTGGAGTTCAAAATTTCAGAAGCATTATTGTGTGTTTTATTTCAGTTTAATTTCCATAAATGGCTTAGAATTTAAATTTTCTTTGCCTTGAAAAAAAATACATTTTAAATACTCTCATGCAAACAGACTTTTACTTAAATCATTTATTCTATGGAACATATCTTATTAGTGCAAACAGTACCACGACCTCTTCTCTTTCAAATATCTTGTTATTCAGTAGTAATTTTTTCTCTTTTTTTATTTGGAACCAAGAAAAATCAGTTATATCGGATTTAATGCTTTTGAAACTTTCTTTGCTGATAGAAAATTTAGCCTTCTGAATATGTTCTTATTTATGTACCTTATGTTATTTTATTATAATCTTGTGTGAGATGAAATATGTCTAGTTGAAATTTAACTTTTAACATTTAAAAAAATTCTGAATCACATGCATAAATTAAATGCAAAATAGAAGAACTGATGGGAAATTCCAAATGATATTCAAACTATCATGAATTTGTAAGATGGGATTCCACTTGGTCCATTCATTGAATTCTAAAAATCAACAGCAAGTTGATAGATTTATAACCATGCATCAATGAGTTCTTGGATTTTTTTTTTTTTTTTTGAACAAAGAGAAAACTTATCATTATTTTTAAAGAGGTGAGAATATACATAATGTTTGAAGGAAATTTGTCTTTCCAAATAACAGGGTAACAAACGTTGGTTGCCACTTTCGCTAAAGTGTGGACAGTAACGTTGCAAAAACGAGAAGCGTAGCAAACAAAATGGCTATCTAACCTAGCTAGCTTATCAATAATATCATTAGCGATCCACAAAGTTTCTATCAACGTGCCCTTCCTGTTATAAATCAAATCCACAACTTGAATGCAATCAGTTTTCACCACCAAGTGACGCAAATTCATATCTTCCGCAACTTGGAGACCAAACTTGACGGCTTCGGCTTCCCCCACTTGGACGTCCCCATTGAACTCAATATTCTTAATTGCTGCACACAAAACAGCCTCGTTCGAGTCCCTAAACACTACTCTCAATCCAGCCTTACAGGTGCAAAAATCAACTGCCACATCTGTATTCATCTTAACTCAACCCACCGAGGGAGGTTTCCAAATTCGGTCAACACTATTGGATTACCTACTTGGAATTTTCAAATCTGTAACTGACAAAAGATGGCACGATTCCACCATTGATTCCGCTTTTGCGAAGGATCTAAACGGATTTTCAACACTACCTTCGAATAACTGGTAGTTTCGTGCCTGCCAGACCACCCAACATATAGCTCTAAATAACTCAACTTCTTCCTCACCACCCAGCTACATCACTTCAGTCATCACTGTTAGCAGGTTTTCCAATCCAGCCGCTCTAATAACTGAGAAAAAAGGAGATAAATTCCAGACTTTGCGATCATGCTTACATTGAAACAACACATGGGAAATGGTTTCGCAACAGGCACCACACCGAGAACAGAATAGATCATACATCATATTTTTCTTCCAAAGATTTTCTGCTGTAAGCAGCAGAATTTCAGCAGCTCTCTATAGAAAAATTTTGGCCTTTGAGGGAAGTGAACTGATCTAGATAAGCTTCCAAAGCTTCCCCCCTCCCTCTGAACTACAATGCTCATGACTCATCTTGTCATTCCACGCCAGTTGATAACCACTTTTAACCGAATACAACCATCTTTTGTCAAAATACCACAATTGATGATCTTCTCTCGGCTCGCCTGGAAATTGAATTTTCATTATTTCCTCGGCATCGACTTGGTGAAAACTTCTCGTAATTAAATCCACATTCCATCTACCAGAGCCCCTTCCCTGATTCTTGAGGGCATAACAGGTTTAAAAATCCCTGGTATGGGAATCCATTTATCGTCCCGAACCTTAACCTTCTGCCCATTACCTATCCTCCAACGCAGCCCTTATCAAGAAGCTTCTTACCCCACAAAATGCTCCGCCAGATGAAGGAAGGATTAGACCCCAAATTAGTTTTATGGAAATTTGATTTTGCAAAGTATTACGCTTTCAGTACATGGGCCACTAGTGAGTTTAGTTCCTAAATCACTCTCCAACATTGTTTCGCCACCAAAGCTTGGTTAAAGGAAGACAGATCTCTAAACCCCAAACCTCCTCGAGTTTTAGCAACACATAATTTCTCCCATTTAGCCCAGTGTATCTTATTCTTGTGTTTGTTTGACCCCACACAAAATCTTGAAATTCCTTCTGGATATCATCACATACCCGTCCCCAAGGGGTGTGGCTTGGTGGTGTAGGGTCCAGAATCTAACCTTGAGGTTCTGGGTTCGAATCCAGGGGGTGCACTTCTTGTAAGAGCCTGGGATAGCCGATGGTTTTACCTGCGCCGCGGCCTAGAATGGGTGGTTTGGTGGCGGGGTTTCCATCGTTTCCAAAAAAAAAAAAAAATCATCACATACCCCCTGTGGTAACCTAAACACACTCATAGCATACGCCGATATTGCTTGGGCCACTAGTTTAATAAGAACCTCCTTACCCCCACTTGAAAACAACTTGGACTGCCAGTCAGTGATTTTCCCTATAACCCTCAGCCTTATCTCATTAAAGAAGTTCGACCTTTTTTTTCCTATCATCACGGGTAGTTCTAAGTATTTCTCATGTCTTGATACTTTTTTTTTTTCCTTTTAAATATAAGGGGTGCCAAAACTTAAATATATTTTATCAAACTAAATAAAATTATTTAAATTCACTCAATCAAGTCCTGACAAATAAAGAAAATATTTAAGATTTCTTTTGGGAATATCTAGGAAACATCACGTCATCTATATCAGGATTATTAGATCCCGATATTAATACGTAGATAAATCGATACTATTCCATTAATCTTATAAAAATGTTATCCAAAATTTTAACGATCCCTCAAACCGTTAGGATTATATATCTTACAATTTCGGGCTTAATTTTGCATGAGCAAGCCCGCCAGGCCCATGATGTGCTTTTGGTTATTATTAATTAAACTTTTTAAAAGAAAAGTCAAATATGTCTTTCAATATTTGTCAAAAAGAACAGCACTTCCAAAAACCATTGCCTTCTTTAGCATCAGTCCATCAACAGATGAAATCATTGTCAACAAATCGATATTTCATTTCCCCATTTGAAGTTTGACGTTGATCATGCACTAAATTTTATAATTTCAAATTTCATGGCTGCTTCTGAGGTCTTGAATTTGTTACTCGCCATTGTTGTTTGGTGCGCTGCTTATATTTCTGTTGCTATCCTTTCATCTTTTCGCTTCCTCTATTCCATTTGCCCTTTTTAAAATTTTCAATTCCAATTGAGCCCTGCAAGTGCTAAGGTTAGTTAATATTTCTCATCTTTATTTCCTTTATTTATATATTTGAATTCTTTTTTCCCCTAACATTCGACACCCAGATGAAATTTTAGATGATTTGTTGATTGGATGATTTGGATAATGGCTATATGATTTGAACTGCCCATTTTCCAGCGCATATTAATGAGTAGATGTGTGTCCTATGTGATGCCTCAAATCCTAAGCTTGGGATTATAGATGATATTTTAGGCTTGAATATATTGGTTTCAATATGATCTTAAATCATCTAAATTTGAAATTTTGATGAATGGGTAGTCCCTGTTACTACGATTGTACGTTCATTTAGAAGTAATTTGTCAAGTCTTGGTTTGCTCTTTTCAAATTTTACTGCTGTATTCACTTGTAATGCCCTTGTTTTCGCATTTCTTGATTTTATATATAAATATATTTTTAAATCTTTGATGCTATTTAAGTTCTGCCATGACTGTTGAATAGGGCATGGCTTCTCATTGTGTCCCTGTAAAAGCATCATTTATCTTTTGAGTTCCTCAGTAGAGTTTCCAGAGAGTACATATTTGATTGATTATGTTACCTACCACAGTGAGGTTCAAAGGATCATTTCTTCTCAGTGCTCATTTTTCATCATATTAAGGGACCTGGAAACTACTACATTATGTGTTTACTTGAAGAGGGTAAATGAAGTTAACATTTGGCTGTGTTTTTATCCAAAATATTTTATCGTTTTGTTTTGATTTTCGGCATCTAATGTTTGTATAACGACATGTTCATATCCGTGTAACTAGAATTATTGGAACTTTGCTTGGGTTCTGTGTAACTATCATCATCATCATCATCATCATCATCATCATCATCATATGTTTTTTGTGAATTGTGGTAACTGATAAGTGGATTATTGAAGCTTTGTGAGTATAATGACACACATGACTTGGGAAAAGAGAAGGTACTTTCTCATCACCTCTCTGTTTTTGTCTTCTAGGAGGCATGACATTTCATCGAACGTAATCCCATGTCATTTGTTAAATTTTGGGAAAAGGAAATAGAAAATGGAATTGAGGAAGGGGTTTGTTATGATAGTTGTTTTAAATTTTTTATTTCTCTTTATTATGTAAAGGATCTTTAAGATATAATTCTAGAATTCTTTAGATTCGTGACTTTATTATATATATATTTATTAGCATTATTTCTTTCATATTTTAGTTTTATGTATTGCCTATATAAATGCTTATATCATTGTAAATACAATGGAGTGAATTCTAGATTTTTTTCATTATCTAATATTCTATCAGACAATAGGTTATGACTTCTCTAAATTTACTCTCTCAGACTCTCATCGGTGCTTGGGGGATCATGATGAGCGGTTAATATCATTATATTTCCCGCCCTTTGTCTTAATATTTTGCGGGTGATCTCGGGTTTATGAGCGCTTTGATGTGTTTTGGGTGTGTTTTTGCAGATTAAAATCATATAACGACTCAATGGAATTAACTAGAGATAAAAATGGTAAGATTTGGAGCAAATCAGAGTGTATTTCAGGGTGAAAACGCACGTCCCGACGCGCCGATAAACAAAAATCACTTAGAACGTCAAATTGCAAAATTACTCATGTCTTTTAATTTCATTTGGCGCATCGCGAAGCCCATGAAATAACGTTGCAACGCGCGTCAAGTGAACCAGGTGAAGTCGCGACACGAGTTTTTCGACCCTAATTCGTCTTATATTCGATTTTTAAGTAAGAAACATCTCATGAACCTCCTATATAAGCACAAGTTCGTCTCAAAGCTTAAAAAAGTCTCATAACATATTTTGGAGCCTTCAGAGCATAGAAGAATGCTTAGATCAATACAAGAATGATTGCATCAATAGGAGTTGAAGTTTGAAGACGAAGACTGCAAACGAGAATTTCTTTCTTTACTTTTCTCTCTGCATTAATCAATTATGAGTTCTTTATCTTGTTATAATGATTAGCGTATTTTATATTGAATATTATGAGTAGCTGATTCATTAAATCTAGGGTTGTAACGTATCCCAAGTATGTTTAATTAATTTAATTATATATTTTTATTTTTTTGGGTTTGTTATTTATTATTCTATGTGTTTTGATGCATATTTTATTTGTTTGACCAATAATAGAATAGTATTGGTAAATCCTTAGGAACTCGACATATGTAATTTGTGTTAACTGTGAAAATAATAGCGTGTGATTTATTCGTTAAATAGATTTCCCTATAAGATAGACATATACCTAAAGAGCATGCGTAGCTAATTTTAAAATTTAAGGTTAATGAATTTGGTTTAGTTTAATTAACATAGACATATAGTTAATTGATTTATTCTGAATATATTTACATGATCATCGAAAGAGACTTGTGAATAATTTAATGTTCTAAGTTCATTATTAATAATAACCCAATTAAATGGAAAATGCTTGAGCTTATTGTCTGCATACTTAAGTGAAATTGCAACCCTAAAATCTTTTATCTATAAGGTTTCCCAACATGTGTTATTTGATGTTTATTTACTATTCACTTAAATAATTAAATCAACACTTCTTCTTAATAGTTTAGTTTAAGTTAAGTAGGTTAGTTTTGATATAAATAAAATAAATATTAAGTTTATGTGGCTTGTACATCCGACTAATAGTCACTGTATTACTTGAACGATACGTGTGTTTACGTGCTAAATATATAATATAGCGATCAGATCACAACTCACCTTGAAACTCTCTGACATCTCCTCCTTCAAAAATGTAGTACGACTCCCTCGTCGCATCTCATATATGGTGGTTGTTTCCGCCGAATCGACCACATCTTGTTCAGAATTATCCACTGATTCCTGTCACAACACCAACTCATCACCGTCAATTTCGCTTACCACCAAACTCTCCACCGTATATTGAACCAAATTTATAAACAAAACCGCACCCTTGAACCACTACGGAACCCTTATTCACCACAACTCTAAAACAGTCATCAAGCTCTCCCTTCTATTGAAATTCATGGGCTTAACTCAACCTAAAAGTCAGCTTGAGAGTTGAGGGTTACCTATTGTTTATATTTTGAGTTTAATTATTTATTTCGGCCATGTGAGATATTTTCCTCAACACTCCCTCTCACGTGCAGACCAGTCTTTTGCCTGGTTTATGTCACGTGGACAGGTAGTGTGGGCCCACATGTGCATGCAAGTGGCTCTGATATCATATTGAAATTCATGGGCCTAACTCAACCCAAAAGTCAACTTGAGAGTTGAGGGTTGCCCAATGTTTATATTTTGAGTTTTAATTGTTTATTTCAGCCGATGTGAGATATTTTCTTCAACACTCCCTCTCACGTGCAGATCGGTCTTTTACCTGATTCATGTCACGTGGACATGTAGTGTGGACCCACACGTGCATAAGTGTGACTCTGATAACATATTGAAATCCATAGGCCTAACTTAAACCAAAAACCAACTTGAAAGTTGAGGATTGTTTAATATTTATATTTTGAGTTTAATTATTTATCTGTATATTTTCCTAAAACCTTCATTGGTCAAAACCAAACTCGTTTTCAACCTCCATCTGACCCATCGTGCAAGCCACCAATAACAGAGAACCACCACCAAATCAGCTGCAACTTCCGCCCCGACAGTCGAATTTGCAACTTCAACTCGAATCTCAGTCTCATTCTCGGTAAATTTTTACCTTAAGCTTGAATTTCCTTGATGATGTCGTGCAAATTGAGCCGATTCAATTTTCCTGCCACTCAACTACCAAGCCAATCCTCCAGGTTTAATTTGATGCAACTCACTTTGGAAGTTCTTTTGATGGTGCCGTTGTTTTGACTCAAGTTCAAGTTGATGATTAGGGGACATAATGCCGTGTTTTTTTTAGTCATGTTGACAAAAGAAAGTCATCCTAGAGCGAAATCGCCCTAGAGCGAAAAAGTAAAGGACGAAGGGAAGCAGAACGACGAAGGGAAGAGCGATCGGAACAATCACCTGATGACACGGCGATTAGAACGACAAAGGACTCAGGACGACCGAAACAGCGATTAGAGTGACAAAGAACTCAGGACGACTGAAACAACGATTAGAACGACAATGGAAAATTGCGCAAACAGGTCCTTTTTTTAGGTCGATTTTATTTTCGTTGGGAATCTCTTTTTGGTTTCAGATCGAAGTGATTAGGATCTTGAATATTTTCTGACTCCGTTGATTTTATGTTCTCTGGATTCTTTATTAAGTTTTCAAGTTTTGGGGTTATTTTAGAATAAGTCAAATTTATGGATCATCAATTTGAAGACAAATTTGGAACTTTTCTTTTCGGGTTTTCTCCCATTTTAGTTGTCGTAGATTTCCGACTACTCATGGATCTCATTTTTTTGTCTTTTAATTTTTTCAACTATTAAATCACTTCTTCGTTTATAAAAATTTCTTGATTTATGTTTTTAAACGCTTCTCTCGGGCTTCGGCTCTCTTTCAGACTTTTTTTCCTTTAGGGCTTTGACTCTCTTCAGGGCTTCGATTCCCTTTCGAGTTTCAACTCCCCTTTTAAACTTTATAAATTAAAACTCATCAATTATCTCCAAATTTTAAAATTATAATTTGGATCATCTGTTAATGTTCTCTATGGTGGTTCGTTGCATCAATAAATATTTTATTGTTTGGACTCGGTGAACATTGAATAGATATCATCTACTCTGTTTCTTAACATGGTTTATCCCCAATTTGATGTAAGAATTTCATTCAGTTGCATTTATGCAAGTTTTTTTGAGGGGTGTGGCTGGGTAGTGGGGTAGTATAAGATTAAGGATCTCGTCTCCAGGTTTTAGGTTCGGTGTTGCATTTTTTATAAGAGCTTTTGATAGTTAAGATTTTATCTGCGATTCTTAAATCTAAATCCGAATCGAGTGATTTGACGACAAGATTTTCAACATTTAAAAAAAAGAGTTTTTTTTTCTAAAATTCTGTTGCTTTCCACTGATTTCCTGTGTAGGGTAATTCACTATTTATTTAAATGCAATAGAAGGTTATACACTTACTGTACTTATCTCTGTGATACATCACTTGTTAGCTTCTGTCTGAACTTTGAACCGCCACAAACATCTAACCACCAAATTATGTTTGATTAAGGAATTACATGGTTAAAAATACTACAAGCGTGCTTTGGGCAACAAACTAATGACTTTTTAACTTTAGAAATACAAATATAGAGTAACTTTGATATAATATCTTCCCTGCAAAATCTGCAGGCTTACATCCCTCTTTCTTAACTTTATAGTAGTCCTTGGTACAAAAAGCATAAAAATGTTGTCATTAATTTTCTATTCTACAGAAGAATACATGAATTTCTGAAGAGAGTGAGAGGGTGAGGGATTTATCCATTATCGAGTCCTGCCTATGCAGGTAATTAGAGTAACACGGATGTAACATCC
>SKCR01044580.1:0-64449 GCA_019454045.1 Zanthoxylum bungeanum | reverse complement strand
CTAGGATTAATAACGGAGATATTTTATCCGGGATAAAATGTCGTCTAAAGAGAGAGAACGATTAATTTGGAATTAATCGATGAATTAATATATTCGATATATTAAACGAAATTAGATTTCGACGCGGAATTAAATTAGATTTTAATTCGGGCAAACGAGTTAATTCAGAATTAATTCGTTAGCGACGTAAATAATAATTTCGCCAGGCGTAATTATTTATTTAAATTCGATTGAATTAATCGTCGCGACGTAAGCTCGGTATTTCGGAAATATCGAACCCGAACGCGTGAGTGCACGTGGGCCCACTTTCATTTGGAAACGTGTGGGGCCCACATGACACATGTCATTCTAATGCTTTGCATGTAGATAGTGTACAATGCACTCAATGTTATTGCATGGAAATTGAGTGTTTGACACTCTAAGCTATTGCATGTGTTGTGTCATAAATTTATTATTAATTTAATAAATTATGGCATAAATATAAATTGATTTTTGGTAAATCATTTTAATTAACATAACACAACTTATTCTCTCTCAAATTCTCTCTTCCTCTCACGGCAATGGAAGCAATTCTTCACTGGTTTTGAACCAGTTTGGGCGTGACAATAGGGAAGCAAAGAGTGGTTTCTCATGGTGAGAAATCAAGTGCTAGCACACTACGAGTCTTGCGAAGGTGGTAGGGAGGTTCCCCCATGAGACGGGATCCATCCGACGAAGATTGGAGCTCCGTTTCTTCACCCAATTTTCTGTTTTGCAGGGCAGTGGACTGCATGCAGTGGGCGTGAAAGGCAGTGCGTTTTGGGCTTGAATCGTCTCAAACAACTCTACGCGATCAATGTGAGTAATTCCGCTACCTCCGTTGATGTGTTCACACATAATTTCATGTCTTGTTTGACCTTGGGACCTTATAGAAAACCAACAAAACAGACCATCCAGGATGAGTCTGTACCACAATCTTCATATACACAAGGACCGCGTAGGTCGGAGAGAGTCAGGAAGGTACCTGAGAGGTATGGGTTCCTGATCTCGCCTCATGTAGATATTAATCTTATTGAGGATAATGAACGGACTACGTATGAGGAAAGCAATACAGAATATTGATTCCGCTTTATGGCAAGAAGCCATGAAGTCCGAGATGGATTCCATGTACACCAACCAAGTTTGGACACTGGTTGATGCACCAGAAGGCATTATGCCTATTGGTGCAGATGGATCTTCAAGAAGAAGACCGACAGGGATGGCAACGTGCAAACGTAACAAAGCAAGGCTTGTAGCAAGGGGTATCGTCAACAATATGGTATTGATTATGAACGAAACTTTCTCACATGTTGCCATGATTAAATCCATTAGGATAATGCTTGCAATAGCTGCATATTTCGATTACGAGATATGGCAGATGGACGTTAAAACCGCTTTCTTTAACAACGAAACCTTTTGGAGGATGTTTATATGCAAAACCTGACGGTTTTATCGTACCTAGACTTGCAAACAAGGTTTGTAAGTTAAATCGATCCATTTATGGATTGAAGCAAGCATCACGGTCATGGAATCAGCGTTTTGATGAGATCATAAAAGAATATGATTTCGTACAAAACGACGATGACCCTTGTATACAAGAACGTTAGTGGGAGAGCACTGACTTTTATTGTCCTTTATGTCGACGACGTATTGCTTATAGGCAATGACATTCCCATGCTAACGTCGGTGAAAGCTTGGCTTTCATTAAAATTCTCCATGAAAGATCTGGGAGAAGCAGCCTTTATTCTGGAATAAAGATCTACCGAGATAGATCTAGAAAGCTGCTTGGACTCTCCCAGAGTACATATATTGACAAAGTGATGAAGCGATTCAACATGGATCAATCCAAGAGGGGATTGATGCCATTGTCATGTGGTATCCTTCTGTCTAAGGACATGTGTCCTAAGACTAAAGAAGAGAGAGATAACATGAGTCGGATACCGTTCGCCTCGGCAGTCGGATCGATCATGTATGCCATGATATGTACGAGACCTGATGTGTCATATGCTTTGAGCATGTGCAGTCGCTATGAGGCCGATCCAGGTGAAGGTCACTGGATGGCTATTAAGAATATCCTTAAGTATCTTAGACGAACTAAGGATGCTTTCTAATTTATGGAGGTGGAGAACTTGAGGTGTCTGGGTACACCGATGCAAGTTTCCAAACCGACAAGGACGACTTCAAGTCGCAATCGGGGTACATTTTTGTTTGAATAACGGAGAAGTGAGCTGGAAATCTTCCAAGCAAGATACTGTTGCCGATTCAACAACAGAAGCGAAGTATATTGCTGCATCAGAAGCAGCAAAGGAGGCAGTTTGGATCCGAAAATTCCTAATCGGATTAGGAGTAGTCCCGTTAGCACTGAGCCCGTACCGTTGTATTGTGACAATAACGGGGCTATAGCACAAGCTAAGGAACCAAGGTCTCATCAACGATCCAAGCATGTTCTTCGGCGTGACCATCTGATTCGGGAGATTATACATCGTGGCGATGTAAAGGTCGAGAAGGTCGCATCAGATGACAACATTGCAGATCCGCTGACGAAGGCTTTCTTCAGCAAGTGTTTGAACGACATATACATAGTTCAGGTATTTGATGCTTGAGTGACTGGCTATAGGCCAAGTGGGAGATTGTTAGACATTATGACCCATAGCGTCACTGTTTTGTAAATGATATTGTATTATTGTACAAAATTAACTATGTGATAATGAAATTGCCTTTTGCCGTTTTGTAAAATTATTTACTTTAATATATTAATGGCAAAAGTCCATATGATTAATTCCGTATTGAGATGATATGAGACAGTATCAATATAAAAGGTTTAATCATTAAATATCCCTAGTCGGAGTATTATCGAGATCGGACATCGATAATGCGGAATAGACTAGTATTGCACTTGTGCGAGTTGTGATGGCACAATGGCATAGTTCTCATATATTTAAGTATTGGATACTTATGCAAGTGCGATAGGAGGTTGTGTTTTACCGATGGTACGGAAAACAGCTTCGCTCTGGACAGACCCCGCGGAATCCCATTGGTAGTATGTCTGCGTGTCTATGGGAGGCCGCATCAGGGTAGGTGTATATGGTCTTAACCTGAGACTTGCATCGCTAGTACTTGCGACAATCGGTAAACTTTGGTTGTGGTGGTTCGGGGCTTTAACCGGTTCTGTGTACACCTCTTCTGGGTTTATCAAGAATCGTAGTGTACTGGATGTGATTTCAAGATGGAAGTATCACTTCAGACATATGGAGATGATGATCACGTAGGATACAGAACTAGTACTCTATAAAAGGTTGCAACCGTCGGGATAATATGACCAGGTCAGGATTGTCCGATTTAAAGAGACTAGTTGTTTGATATCCGATATATGTTTCGTACGGGGCAGACACATTTCCAGCCCCAGGCCTAACACGTGATCGTCCGATACTGGATCGATGTACACGATACTACGGTATACTACGCTTGATAAAGATCTAATATTCCAGTAAGAATATTTCTGGAGAATTGGGTAGGCATGGCGCTTTGCTAGAAGCCAACCTTGTCTTGTAAATCGGTAAAAACGTAGTACGAGGTACGTACGTGTTTGGATTATCCAACGACCGTATTTACTGCCAACATATCCGGAGATCTCTTGGGTCGCTTCCTGAAGATTCACCTATGATGTTTGATTCGAACTTTATTAATCTTGGATTAATTACGGAGAAACTTTATCTTAGATAAAATGCCTTATTAGGAGAGAGAGAGAGATCGATTAATTGGAATTAATCGATAAAATAATATATTCGATATATTATTAAACGAAATTAGATTTCGACGCGGAATTAAAATCGGATTTTAATTCGGGCAAACGAATTAATTTGGAATTAATTCGTTAGCGATCTGAATAATAATTCCGCTAGGCGTAATTATTTAATTCTCGTCGCGACGGAAATTCGTTAATTCGGAATTAGCGAATTTGGGCCCGAAAGTGTTTGCGGACACATTCGTATTTGAAACGGGTGGAATCCGCAAATCACATCGCGATATCTCATTACTTGACATGAATAGATGATGGATGTATCTAGTCACCTTTATGGGATGATACAGTGTCTCTATTCTCAATGTGAGATAATGATGGCATATGGGATTTTTCCTTTTGGAGGGAAAACCTTTCACGGTTTTTGAAGGGTTTTTTAATTAAAAAATTCATTTTGGTATTTGATATCTTATCATTGCTTTTCATTTGGCAACTCAACGGTTTTGGGAAAAAAAGAAAGAGAACCAAAATTGAAAAGTCTAACACTCTTCTTCCTCTCCTTTGCTCACAGCCATGAGCTTCAAACCAAAGGCATAAAAATCATTTTCATTTCTCCATTTTGCTAGCACATTGAAGGATCAAAAGAGGTGATAGGGAACAACCTTGGAGCTTGGAACACTTGAAGACTTGAAGCTTCTCTTCCTCTTCATCTTGGCCGAAACTTCCACCTTGAAGACTCAAGGATTGTCTTCACCATTTTCGTCACAAAGCTAGTAAGTATGATTCCGCCATGTTTCTAGCTTTGCATGTAATTTATTTGTATTTCTATGGCTTAATCTTTTTGGGACTAATTATAGAAACCAACAAGTGCATCATGAGAAAACTTGAACATCCACCAGAAACCCATTAGACTATTTAATGTGGATGGAATTTTCGATTTTCTTTTTGTATTTCTTGCAGATGCAAACAAACTTGGGCTCATCTCGAAACCGGTAAAAGACATATTCCTAACTGTGAGAAAAATCGATGAATTAATTGACCAACTCTTAACCTATGAACCAAAAATTGACCCCATTGTTTCCAAGTTGAACTGGTCTGATAGCGATCGTGGAAAAAAGAGTAAATTAGATTTAGATCTTAGTCGGTAATTTTATGTAGCTGCAATTGTCAAATCCGCGCTAACCAGATGATATCTTCTAAACCATTCTTCTTATTTTCAGACATTGGGGACAATGTCTCAATTAGGTTTGGGGGAGGGAATATTTGACGTGCTTATTTTCTTTTTATTTTGTTGTTATTTTGTGTAAATTTGAAATTTCTTTTTTGTTTTCTGTTTGAAATTTTTGACTAATCAAGTGGAATTGAATTTGAGATAGTTGTGTAAGGAATTTCCACTCCTGAGACGTATCTCTAACACTTTTCGTAACAAGTTAATTTTTGTTTATTTTCTTTTGAATTATTTAAATTCGTGAATTCACCATAATACTCACTAAATTAGATCTTCATATGCTCAGTCGATAGGAATTATCAACATGCATGGTAACATATAGACATGAGCTGTACGTGAAAAGTTTGTAATATTCAGTGCTATAGTTTAATTGGAGGAAACATCTAAAAGTGATGAAAAAAAATTATTGTGTATATTAATAAAAAGTTTCTACTTAGTAACCGGGAATCTTGCCTCAGTAAGCAGAGATTGTTCACGTCAAACGGTAGAACTTTTAACATCTGAAATCTGAGTAATTAAGTCCGTAGGGGTGTCTTAACACATAGTGCCCTAAAGCTAACTGGCTTGGGAGTCACTGGCCCAAAGCTCGCTACATGGATTAAAGATGTTATATTTATAAAAAAATAAAATAAAATAAAAAAATCCTTTGCTAAAAAGGTGTGAATTCTGATATAACTTTAGGACAAAAATATTACTCTCTTTTCAACTATACTCATGAATATTGTGGGCACAATAATTTGATTAATACCATTGTTGGTTGTGTATATGCATAATGGTAAAAAACATAGGAGAATTTACTTATTTGGTAATTTAGAACGAAATAAAACAACTACTTACTTGAATAAGAAATTTCACTTGTTTAGTTACTAACTTATTTCTTTAGTCTTTTTGCTTTTGTGTGCATTTGATTGACATTTGTGGGTATCGTCAGTGTAAGCCCTCACGAGACAACAACTTGTCCACTAGGGACACCTAAGGGTTTAAAGGCTTGTTGCATACCTTAAATGCAACCGTGATCCATACGAAAGTGGTTTATTTTAATTTAGTTTCAGTTATTTATTTTATTTTATTTTGTTATTTTGCTCGAGGACTAGCAAAATGTTAGGTTTGGGGGTGTGATAAGCGGAAAATATATCACTATTTACCGCCCCTTTTACTTAATATTTTGTACTTTTTCTCGAGTTTTATGAACGTTTTGATGTGTGTTAGTTTATTTTGCAGATAAAATAAAATTGAGACTCAATGGAATCAATCAGGATGAAATGTGGAACAAATAAGGGTAAAAACTGGACTTGACATTGGGATTTTAGAGGTTGGAAACTTGAAATGGCGTTCTAACGAAGTACAATTTCTAAAAATTTTAGCTTTGCATAATTTTCGTATTTAGACCATAAATTTTACTCCAATATCGGATTAAGGTGATTCAAGTTCCAGATTAAAGAAGACGCAAAGATCTACAACTTTGACGTTCATAGGAATTTCGAATTCTAAAGTTTTCATGACCGAAATTGATGAAAAATATGAAAGTGTGTTATGTGTAATTATTAAAGTCATTTTCAAAAATAAAAAAAATAAATAATAAGATAAAAAATAGAAATTTTTAAACTTCCACCAAACATGCTTGCATGTTTGGTAGAAGATTTGATGCCATATTTTGTGCCATGTTTGGTGGAGAAATTTATGGAGGCAAAATTTTACCTATAAATACCAAGCCATTTCATTTGTAAATTTCATACTTTTCTTGAGGTTTCTAATAAGGAACTTGAAAATTATATCTTGTGTGTTTATTTTCTGTATTTCAATTATGTATTTTTATTTTTAGTAATAATAGTTTGTGTGTTTTTACTTTCTTTTATGTTTAGTAGTTAATTTCCGCTGGGGAAAGGGTGAAAATTTTAATATGATAAGATAGATTAATCTCACTTAATTTATAATATGGAAATTGTAATCTAATAATATGGATTAATGTTGATACTATTAGGGTTGGTGCTCTGAGCGCCAATTTCTTATCTATTTCTCTGTAAATACTATTGTATATATTTTATTAATGAATAAAATAGACAGTTTTTGTAATATAAATTCTTTTATTATATGGTAAAGACATAAATGACCATAAAGTGATTGGTTATGATACAGTTGCAAAAGCGTCGCAACTGACATTGAGCAATATCATAACAACATTATTCTTTAATTGTTCTTAGTCAAGGTTTACAATTACTTGGTCAGTAATTAAACCCATTGAGACCGGTACATGTCGTATATTGGAATATTGGATTCTATGGTTTCTCAATGAACCATGAGTCTCGGGAGACTCATATAGACACGTAGGTGTTTATATCGGATAAACACTGAACGACTCACTGAAGATTCTTAATAGATAGTACACCATCGTCAATAAGAATCTTCTCGGGTTGAGTGAGCATAGTAATCCTTCAACTTGAGATACCACTGTGGATATATGAGGTATCCTCCACACTTTAATGGCAGTCACATCACCGATCTATTTAGATCAGACCTCCGCCTGTTCGTTCGGTATGGATTGATCCTCATGATATCCTATGCGTATCAAGATAGGATTCGTCAGTTCTGTGTATAGAGCATATGTATCCTTTATGGAGTTAGCAATCTGTTAAATCCATGGGCCCGTGGTACACTGTAGAAATCAATTATAATTGTTATTTAAGAGATAGCTAATAGAATAGTCGACGAGATTATACCTAAAGAGATTTGACGTTTAAATCTATATCTCTAGGATAATCCGGATACCTGTGACGAAAGGATTATACGTATGCAGTGACATCGACCTGTATGGTTCAGAGATTTTATCCGTGTTTGTCATAATTTACGAGTGGGTAGATTATGGACATGCAATTAGATTTCGTGATGGATATGCCTGAACCTAGAGAGTCTCACTAATGAGATATACGCGTTGGGCACTAGGGACACTTTTATAAATAATACTGATTATTTATACGTCGTTTAAGGGTTAAATGAAAATACATGCGCTTGAGATCTTTCAGCCATTTATTAAATGTCGAATTGTGATATTTGACATTTATTATTAATATACGTATTTTGATTATTTATTGTAAATATAATGCATATAATTGAGATATTTATTTTTAATTATTTAATATTCAAATGTTGAATAATTGAATTAATTAAATATTAAATATTAAATATCTTATTTACTTATTAAAGTAAGATAAATGACATTTCTTTATTGGATAATGTGGCCAATTTTGATTGGTTAAATTGGCATGATTTAATTGGATGTTTTGTGATAAACTTTAATTTTATTAATGGTTTTACACCACAAAATAATTAAATCATTTTCCAATTATTTAAAACAAAATTGAAAAACTCATTGCTAATATTATTTCCCTTTTTTTCGGTAATTTAAGGGAAATTATATAAGCTTGTTTTCTTTTTTGTTTCTTCATTCTAAGAACCCTAACAAATCAAATATAAAAGAGAGAAAGAGAGTAAAGGAGAAAAACGAAAAAAGGCTTTGAAAAATCAAGTTTTTTTTTTGTTTTTTTTTTTTTTAAGTTTTTCTTACTTTTCCTTACATGCAAAATGTTTCTAGCATGCTAAGCTTCAACATGTGTAGCCTATTTTGTTCTCTACTCTTTTATGAATGTGATTTGATGATTTGGGGCTTGATTGAAAGATGGAAGCATGTATGATTATTTAGAATGCTCAAAATGGTTTATAAAGCTTTCTTTTGCCATTTTGATGGCTAGTTGCCATTCTAGAGTTACTTAGCCACTCATGATTGACCTAGAATTATTCTTGAGCTATTTCATGATGGTGAGGCTTGATTGTTGTTGTGGGAATTGAATTTAATTAATTTGGTATTAATTTATTAATTTGTGAAATTATAAAATTAGGGTTTTTAACCTTCACCAAATTTGGGGATTTTCATATATGTGATGAGATGTAGTGTATATATGATTTATATTAAATTTGGGAATTTTTGGATTTGATCTTGGTATGTTTTGAACAAAAAAGACCAAATTACAAATTCTTAAAAATTGAGGGACCATTTGGAAATTAGAGGAAAGTTATTTTCTTGAGTTGAAAAATTGTATTTTCATGTATTAGACATGTATAAATCATTTCGGGATTGATTTGGAATCAATTAGAATTGTATTTGACAATTTTGGACTAAAATGATTAAAATACAAAGTTTTGGGGCAAAACGGTAATTACTGAAAAATCTGATTTTTGGGTAAAAATTTCAGTTTTTAAGTATTGAGTAATTAATTACCTAAGAAAAAGTTTATTGAAATCGAAAAATTTTGATTTTCCGCGTTCCGCTGCGTTTTACCCAAATTGTCGCCCAAAAACCCCAACAAAAATGGTATCAGAGCAGGTCTGAACCTGGACACATCATATGAATATGTCTTTAAATTCATTGTTTAATTATGTTCTCACTTGATACATGCATGTATTTAATTAATTTGATTAAATTAAATATGTTTCATCTTTGCGGAAAATCCCTAATTAATAAGGTTTTATAAGTAATATGTATTGGATGCATATTTCTTGGTCTGTCTTGTCAATAAGGTTTGTGGATATCTTTTCTATGGCTGCATCGGAGATCGTGCCAAAGCAGTGAGGGTGTAGGTTATAGAAATTTATACATACCGGATGTATATGTGATACGAGATAAGTTAAAGCGAAAGCGAAAATCCTGAACGTGCCAAAGCTTTCAGGACTACGCAAGTATCTTGAATTTATCATTGACAAGTTTAACCTTGGTACGCCTACTTTTTAACGTGCCAAAGATGTCACAACGAGAAACGGCCAGGATCAGAACCCATGAGTCACTATTGAGTGATTGACAATGAGTTGTCTACCTAATGAATATATGTAGGCGAGATCGTGCCAAAGTTGTGAGCTGAAATATATTCATGGGATCCACCTTTCGCTATTAAATTTAATTTGATTAATTGTGTGTTTGCATTCTGTTTGGGGATTACAGTATTGCATGTAATAGTGGGCGGGGCATTTTTAGATTAAAAATCCATGATCTATTTATGCTTTGTTTATTTTTATATTATGTGAAACTGTTATGTCTGCTAACCATTTTTCGCTATCTATATGATAGATTTACGATGGCGGCATCTGCTCCTAATATTTTTGCTCGTATACTTGATACGAATAAGCTTAAAAGCTCCGAAAACTTTGCAGATTGGGACTTGGATCTGAGAATTGTTTTTGGGTCCGAACAAATAGAATATGTGTTAGAAGGTCCGTTGCCACTTGCCATGGCACCTGATGCTTCGCAAGAAGAACATGAGACTCTCCAAAAGTGGAGAGATGATGATAGAAGAGTCAAATCATATATTCTCAGTTCCTTGGCACCAGAGCTTAAGAGGCAATATTTTGGATTGCCCGACGCATATACTATGATGATACGGCTACGAGAATCCTTTATGAACCAAGAACATGTCTCGGTTCATAAAATTGCAATGGAACAGTTCCATGCAAAATTGGATGAGGGACAGGCTGTGAACCATCACGTGCTTCATCTGATTAATTTGATCGAATAGTTGAGGCACTATAATTTCCCTCTCAATGACACTTTAGGACGAAGTGTCATACTTGGATCTCTGCCAGCATCATATCACCAATTTGTGATGTATTTCAATATGAATGGGATTAGCTGTTCTTACCAGGAGCTGCATAAGATGCTACAAACTACGGAGGAATATTTGAGGAAGGGAGTACCGACTCGCCCTCGTAAACCCATTGCTCTTCATGCTTCCTCCCAATCAAAATAGAAAGGGAAGAAGAAGAAAATGATGAAAAAGAATGGTACAAATCTTCCACCACATGGTAAGATAGCCAAACCCAAGAGAGCTGCCGAAGATAAATGCCACAACTACATCAAGATCGACCATTGGAAGAGGAACTGTCATGATTTGAGAAAATGATCCACTCACATATTTGGAGTCTAGGTAGCATTACTTTATTTCACCGAAGGAATTTGCGGTACCTGTGATGATATATAATTGATAAACTTGATTAGAATTTAGGTTGTGAATATGCTTCGGAACAATTATCATTATATGGCGTTCTATGCTCCTAACATAATATATTACATGTATGTGAGCCGATACGATACCTTTAGGGTGGCGCTAATATTCTAGGATGAAATGGTAATAGCTAAACTATTTTTGGAAGAAAATGAACTCGGGTTACGTCTCAAATCATCACGTGTCGCAATGCCCACCAGGGCTTAGGCAGAGAGCAACTCTCACTATACGTCGCGACGCTGGGTGCTAGACATCGTGACTCTCACAAAATAGAATCGAGGCAGAGAGTACTACTTCGATCTGCATCGTGACTCTAGCCTTCGAGTCACGATGCTCACACGAATAGAACTCAATAGAGGGCGTCATTTTGTTGCGTGGCGCGACAATAGAATGATTTCAGGGCCAAACATCAATCTTCATCATCACTCTCAAATGTTTCAACACCACTCAAGCCATATCAACTCCAAGTATACAAATCATCATCAATATACCTTCTCACATCATCACACATCTAATTTCATAGTCCCTACTTGTCTCAATGCTTATGTTGTCCTAAATTAGGGGTTTCTCAAAATTCTTATTTTCTTAACACAATAACCATATAAACAACATCAATCACAACCAAACAACACTCATTTATCATAATATTATCAAAACATCAACATTTCAAATTGGGGTCAAATCTCTCTTACCATGTATCACATTGTAGAGATCTAATATAGGTCCCAAGATCAACAAATCAAGCAAGAAAACGTGAATACACAAATGGAGAATGCGGAATATACTCACATTGAATTCGGTTTTGATGCAAAGAAGAACAAAAATGTTTTTGCCTCCTTGTTGGGTCACGGTAGTAGCTCCTCCTTGCAGTGGGCTGTGCGGTTTTACTGGTTTTGAACTCCTCCATATTCGGCCATGGAAGACCACCATTGAAGCTCCAAGCTTCAAGCTCCAAAATCAAATCCAAGCTCACAAATTCGTTTCCCTATCACCTATGTATAACCCAAGGTGTGCTAGCACTAAGTCTTCTTCCTTCCTTCCCCCTTGATTCGGTCAAACCAGAAACATTTGTGAAGAAATCGGCTTGAAGCCGAATTGAAGAGGAAGATGAAAAGAGGAAAAGAGAAGTTGCGTAAAAGGAGAGAGAGAGAAAGAAAAAGTGTAATTAGGTTTATATATTTTAATTTCCAAAATTAATAATAATAATAATACCTTTTACCACTTTTTATTTCTATTAAAACAATTCCTTTTACTTTTCAAAAAGCAAAAGTCAAAAAGCAAAAAAGTGCTTTTCAATCATCTATCACTATTCACATCAAGTCACTTTAATAAAGTGACAACTTGTCATATCACATCACTCAAAGTGACAAGTGATTTGACGATTGATGCGAATAGTGATTTGACGCTTGATGTGACTTGCGTGCCGAGTTCGAATTCGAAATACGAATGCGCTCGCAATCACTTCGGGCTCGGGTTCGCTAATTCCAAATTAACGAATTTTCCGTCGCGTTGTTATTAAATGATTACGCCTAGCGAAATCACTATTCACGTCGCTAACGAATTAATTCTAAATTAATTCGTTCGCCCGAATTAAAATCTAATTTTAATTCTGCGTCGAAATCCAATTTCTAATAATATATCAAATATATTATTTTATCAATTAATTCCAAATTAATCGTTCTCTCTCTTTAATTAATATTTTATCCCAGATAAAATATCTCCGCAGTTAATCCCAGATTAATTTTCTCTCTCTTCTAATTAATCTTCTCTCTTTACTAATTAATCCCAGATTAATCATAGTGCGAGTTATACGTCATCGGTGAATCTTCAGGAAGCGACCCATGAGATCTCCGGATATGTTGGCAGTAAATGCGGTCGTCGGATTATCCGAACACGTAAGTACCTCGTACTACGTTTATACCGATTTACAAGACAAGGTTGGCTTCTAGCAAAGCGCCATGCCTACCCAATTCTCCAGAAATATACTTACAGGAATATATAGATCTGTATCAAGCGTAGTATACCGTAGTATTGCGTATATCAGCCCAGTATCGGATAGTCACGTGCTAGGGCTGGGGCTGGATAAGTGTCTGCCCCGTCCGAAGCATATGTCGGATGTCTGGTAACTAGTCTCTATAATCGGATATACATGACCTTGTCACAATATCCCGATGGCCGGCCAGCACTTAAGAGCACTAATACCGTATCCTACGTGACATCATCTCCACTATAACTGGAGTGATACTTCCGTCTTGACATCACACCCAATACACTACGACTCTCTGATAAACCCAGAAGTGGTGTACGCAGAACCGGTTAAAGCCCTGTACCACCAAGACCAAAGTCTATCGATTATCGTAAGTATTAGCGATGTAAGTCTCAGGTTAAGACTATACACACCTACCTTGATTTCGGCCTCCCATAGACATATAGTCATAATACCAATGGGATTCCGATGGGTCTATCCAGAGCGAAGCTGTTTCCCATACCATCGGTGAAACACGACCTCCTATCACACTTGCATAAGTATCCGATACTTATATATATGAGAACTATGCCGTTGTGCCCTCACAACGCACACAAGTGCAATACTAGCCTATTCCGTATTATCGATGTCCAGTCTCGATAATACTCCGGCTAGGGATATTTAATGATTAAACCTTCGGGGACTGATACTGTCTCATATCATTCTCAGTCCAGGAACTAATCATAGGGACCTCTCTTCATTTATATATCTATGGTGATCTAATCACAAATGATGAGAGTGCAATTTCCTTGTCACATAGTTAATTTGCTACAACAACACAATGATATGTGCAAATAGTGACGCTATGGGTCATTTTGTCCAACAATCTCCCACTTGGCACATAGCCAGTCACTCAAGTGTCCTACACCCGAACTATGTACAGTTGGCTCAAACTGCTAAGAAATGCATTCGTCAGCAGATTTGCATGATTATCATCTTGATGCGATTTATTCGATCATCATATCGCCACGATATATGATCCGAATGAATCAGATGAGTATCTAAGTATGTATCTGGATCGTTGATGAGACCATTAATTCTTTAGCCTGTGCTGACGCCTAGCTCAGCTGCTAACAGAACTATATCTAATCTAATTAGATTTGTATCGACCCAAAAGACTTCTATTGCTGCTCAGCCTGCAGCAACAACCCGCATTTGTTGTTTATTCGGTAACAGTATCTTACTTGGAAGATTTCCAGCTCACTGTACCGTTATTCAAACTATATAGTACGTTTGCGACTTTTAGTCGTCTTATCGGTTATAGGAAACTTGCTACAGTGACCTCAGTCACTTCAAGTTCTCCTTCTCCATAAACTAAGACAGCATCCTTAGTTCTCTGAGATACTAACGGATTTTCTTAACATCAATCCAGTGACTATCACTCGGATTGGCCTGTTTGTGAATCCATATGCTCAAAGCGTATGATACACCAGGTCAAGTACATTTTAAATGTACAATTTCCCAGAGAGTGTTAACAACTCCAAATCTATCTCAGTAGATCTTTATTCCTGAATAAAGGTTGTTACTCCCCAGAATTCTACGAGAGAATTTCTATTGAAAGCCAAGCTTTCAACAATAGCTTTATGGGAATTTAACTGTCAGTGCGCTCTCCCACTAACCTCCTTATATACACAAGAATTATTTCGTTTTGAGTCAAATCATAAACCATTATGATTATTTCAAAACGACAGTTCCAAGAACCTATGCTTGTATTAATCCAAACATGGATTGAATAACCCGCAAACCTTGTTGTCGGTTATACAAAATCGTCAGGATGTGTAAACATCCTCCAAAAGGTTTCCTTTTCAGGAAAGCGATTTTGATCTATAACTGACACATTTCATAAATGAAATATACAGTTATCTTCAAGCATCTTCAAAATGGATTTACCATGGCAACAGGGAAAAAATGTTGAACCGTTATTACTTAATGTTGATAACGATACCTTTCCGTCAAAAGCCCAGCTTTGTACGTTGGTATGTTGCCTTCCATGCATGTCTTCCTGAAGACGTTTATAGTACCAATAGGCATAATGCCTTGTGGTACAACAACTAGTATCCAAACATAGTTGTTATACATGGAATCCATTTCGGACTCATGGCACTTTGCCATAACAGGGAGTCGATACCTCGTATCACTTCCTCATAACGTAGTCGGATGGTACACCTCCATAAGATTGACATCTTTATGGGGTGAGATCAGAAACCCATACCTAGGTTGTTTTCTGACTCTATCCGATCTACTAGTTTCTTGTGTATTTGAAGATTAATGGTATAGATTCATCATAGATGAACTATTTGTGTTCCATTAAGGACTTCGTGCCTTGAACAGTATTACTCCGATTTTCATCGAGTATCACTATCCTCCTACTGACCACTGCATATCGGTATTCCTCTTAGGAAAAAAAAAACACATGGTGAGTAACAATCACATTGTTCTCATGTGAGAGATTATAAGTACTGTACTTAAGGTTTCCCTTAGGATAACCATATTGGCACTTATCCAATTTGGGTCTTTTAGTTTGGTATCATCCAAACGTTATGCCTGGCATACCCAAATTATCAGGAATGAGAAACCAGTTTCTTTCTGTGTTCATATCCTATATGATATCTGTCAAACAGATTTATATGGAACCTTATTCTAAATAAGTTCTTGCACTGTTTTAAGCTTATCCGTTGAAGGAAATGGTAGCTCAGAGCGACTCGTGATTAACCTTATTATGTCTAATAAAATTCGGTTAATCGTTCGGACACACCGTCAAACTGACGTATTCCGGGAGGAGTCCTTAATTTGAAAGAATACTATACTCTTTCATAAAAAAAAACTAGAAACTTATTGCTTAAGTATTTTCATTACAGTCTTACCATGACGGTTTAATACTTTAGCCGATCTATTTATCTATTTCGTGTCGAAACTCTAAAAGTTTCCGATTTGTGTTTCAAAAGAAACACATAACCATACGTGATGCCACATCCGTACAGGTCACGAAATATTCAAATCCATATCTAGCCTAGCTAGACATGGGCCCACTTTCTTCACTATGAAGTAGGGCTAACAGATCGGTGGCATTTACACTTTTACCAAGTAAATAGTGTTTTAGGCACTTTGCCCAGATAGACTAGATTCGTAGACTTTATTTGAATGGAATCAAATCAGTCCTAGTACCCGCTCTTCAAAAGTGCCGATATACGATTCTTGTTTAGTAGTGTCCCTGACAACTATGCCACAATTAAGTTTCTTAACTGATCAAATCAATTTGAGCTATTTATTTGTCATGTTATATATTTGAGATTTTATTTATATTCAAAATATAAATCCTGTTATTCACATCTTAATGTGTTTATCTCAATATCATCTTTATATAATGAAACACTTTAGTGTTCTAGAATATAAAGGTACACCCGCAGCGGGTTATACGCGATATAGAGATAATGTTTCTAGTCAAACTAGCTACATTATAACAGTTTCTAAATTTAAGTACTAACCCGAAGTAGTTCCTAAATTCAGATATCTACGGTTAAAACAGCGACTTTCGTCCCGTTTTCAATTCACAGATAAATCTCAATTGAAGTCAGTATCCTGTTCAAAATAGATTCTGAACATCAATATATATATTTTATGTACCACACTAAGTATCTAAAATCCAATTTTAATACTTGCTGTGAACATAATTATGACAAACATCATGGATTAAGCACTTAAGTTATCATTACATAATCTTCCAAAGATTATGCTCTACTGTTGCTTAACTCCAGGCTTAGGCACAATACGTTATTTTATCAAATAAAATAAGTTATTATTTTTCCAGGACCATCCCGAAATTTATTCCCAATTTGAAAAATAAAACCGTTTAAATACATTTTCGCCCAGGATTATGTCTTAAACATTAATCTTTTATTTTTATATCTTGATTCTAATAGTCCAACTATATAATCAACGATTTGTGGTACTATTTATTATAATGATTATAATAGTCCAACTATATAATCAAATATAATCTAAATTAATTAACCTCAATTACATTGATTACTATAGTTCAACTATAAAATCAACTGTAAACTGAAATTAATTAATTCAAATATATTGATTAATATAATCCAATTATATATAATCAAATATAATACAGTCCAACTGTTTATAAAAACAACAATTCAAATATTAGTCCAACTAACATTTAATCTAACGACGAAATAATTTGAATGAGCGCGTATGGCAAGTTATTAAACGAGTATTGCAAATTCAATACTTGCCTCCCACTATTTTTCGGCGAGCCTCTAACCCTCTGTCGAGTACTCGGGAAACCGTGTTTCCTAGTGGGCTGGGATCCCGTCAAATATCACACAATCTTGACTTTGGCCAACAAATTGTATGATAATGAACTAGGTAGATCTCGAAGATCAATTGGATCCCATCCAATTCCTAGATCCAGTAGGCGGATATCCAAATCCTAAACATATATCTTATATATGCCAATACATCCAATGTATTACCTAACCTTTTTCCTCTGAATCAACTAAGCCTTGGCTTTGGCACAACAAACCTAGTGATCCCAGTTAAGTGTGACCCATTGACCATGAAAAGCTTCGTAATCAATGTCGATGGACAAGAAGTGGTCTTGACTTTGGCCAACAAACCACAACTTGGACAAGACACCGATATGGAACAAAGCTCCCGTGATTCAAACACATCTTTGACGGACAAAGGGCTTGACTTTGGCCAACAACCCAATGCCAATCTCGGATCTTGAGTGAGAATCACTCAATGGAAGGAAAAACACTTGATATTGAGCGAGGGTTTTTCGCGTGCAAATTGGCTACCAATTTATTATCTTTGTTAAGGTCTCATCATCATACACCCTTAAACATGCATTCTAAACACATAATAAAGCGCATATGAAATAAAATAATAATGATATGCGGATGGATACTTTACATTGATCCTAGATCAAATCTCTCATTTTCTCTCTCCAGCTAGCACATGTATTTACTTCTACCGTTTACACTACACTTCTAAAGAAAACTCATTTATATCGAGGGGAATAGGTGAGAAGAGAATACAAAGAGTATAGAGGTGATAAGGCTGGACACGCAGGTCCAATAATAAATCAAATTTATTACATTTCCAAAATTGTCCCACCCGACTAATATCCATCCGATATACATTATTCATGCATCGCAACCATGTATTCATACAAGCATGTTATCAATCAATCTAATTCAATTAATTAATCTGATAATTAGGTGATCATCCAATGTTCAAACAACGATTTGATTTTTTGCGAGTCAAACTCGTCTTTGCGAATAAGTACTCAAAGTACACATTCTTGAATTAAATTAAACTACAACATTAATTCCAATTTAATATGTATTTAATACTAATTCTTTTATTTAATTCCAAATTAAATATTACACTTTATTTAATGAACCTATACGACTTAAATTCCAAATTTAATCGCAACGGGTCTCAAAGCCCGATTAACGTCCAACGTTTATTTAATTCAAGTCCAATGGGTTTTAATTAATTTCTTAAGGCATGGACTTTTGGTCAACTCGGGTCAAACCGAACAACCAAAATCCAATCCGGGAGTTACCCCATAAGCCTTTAAATTAATTTTGGCCCATTAGGCCCAATTAAATAATTAAGGTCCATTAAGTCATAATTGGACCTTTTGGATTCGGGTTTGGGCCTAATTGGATCCAACCAATTTTGCCTAAACCCAACTTTGTTACAACAAAGCCCAAAGGCCCAATTACAACCTAACAAGCCCAATTTCCAAAATCAAGCCCAAATTAATTAACTTATAAAATTCCAAATTCACAATTAATTAACCTAAGTGTAATACACAATCAATTACCCAATTAACATTTCTAAAACATCAATTAGCCTAATTAATCATGCACTTTAACAACCAATAGTGTCCAACAGAATTCAATTAAAATCAAAACCCAATTTACATGCTTTAAGTCTCGGCAATTAGGGGTTTTTCAATCCGATTCGGTTTCAATCCAATTGAATCCACAATCATCATTTCCCAAATCAATTCAATTCATCCAATGAATTAAAACAAAAATTCACAATGAATTTCATGTCATAAGATTCGGCCAAGCCACTTTAAAAGGGAAAAAATGTTCCAAATCAAAAGAAATCCAATTGAACTTCAAAACAACATTACCCAATTGTTTTAAGTCATCCAATGATCAAACAAAACAAAATTACCAAGACATTAGGGTTATCCAATTTTCGGCCATGCCCAAATGGGGGGAAAATTGATCCAATCCAATTTTCTTGAAATTGATCACACACAATCTCAATTAAACATGTTTTAAGCATACTTAAACATCCAATTAATTAAAACATGCTCAAACACATTTTACCCAATTTCAAGTTACTGTTCAACCTAAAGAATTGGGGAAAATTGATCCAATCCAATTTTCTTGAAATTGATCATGCACAACTTCAATTAATCAACATACAAGCATACTTAATCAACAATTCAACCAAATCATGCTTCAATTGATTTTACCCAATTTGTCATGCCCCAAATTTGGGGAAAATTGAATCCAATCCAATTTCATGAAATTGATCATACACAACTTCAATTCAAACTCATTAAGCATACTTCATCAAAACAATTCAACCAAATCATGCCTAAATCGAGTTTACCCAAATTTGTCAACTTTGGCCTACACAAAAAATTGGGGAAATTTGTTTCAAACACAATTTCTTCAAATTGATCTAATCAATCATTAATTCCAACTTATTTAAGCATACTATAACAAACAATTTCATCAAAACATGCCCAAATTCGTTTTACCCAATTTTAAACCCTAACTTTTCGGCCTCCCATAGACACATAGTCATAATACCAATGGGATTTCGAGGGGTCTATCCAGAGCGAAGCTGTTTCCCATACCATCGGTGAAACACGACTCCTATCGCACTTGCATAAGTATCCGAACTTATATATATGAGAACTATGCCGTTGTTCCCTCACCTCAACGCACACAAGTGCAATACTAGCCTATTCCGTATTATCGATGTCCAGTCTCGATAATACTCGGCTAGGGATATTTAATGATTAAACCTTCAGGGACTGATACTGTCTCATATCATTCTTAGTCCAGGAACTAATCCATAGAGACCTCTCTTCATTTTATATCTATGGTGATCTAATCACAAATGATGAGAGTGCAATTTCCCTGTCACATAGTTAATTTGCTACAACAACACAATGATATGTGCAAATAGTGACGCTATGGGTCATTTTGTCCAACACACATTTCTTCATCAATAATAGAGCCCCTAAGCTTCCTTTTCTTCCTCCTAAATTTCCATGGGATTGTTAAGAACTTGAATCATCTTGACATTGGTTGGAGAGATGAAGAAAATTTTGAGTTTTCTTGGGCTATGGTGTTCGGCTAGGGGGAACAATGGATGATCTGTATCTTGTAACTTACTCGTAGTTTTTCTTTTTATATTTTTTTCTTTGATAATTGTTAAATAATTCTTGAAAGATATGGATTTCTCTATAATTGAAAGGACTTGAGGCCAAAATTCCTAATTCTTGTTGCGCTTGAATTGCTTGTTGGGCTTACAAATTGGGCTCATCACCTTATCTAGGCCATTCCCGAATTCTACTGTAGTAGCTATGAAAATCTTAATTTAGGACCTACTTTTGTTTCGAATTTGGGAAAATACCTACACGGGAGTTGTAGGTCTTGATCTTAGCTTTCCGACGATATAATGTTAACAAAAATCAGAGATCGTACGAAAATGATATGCCCCATATATTGAAGTCTGTTCGGGTTACATTATTGGTTAATTTTTGTATCGGAATTGCGAGGAATTAATCGAATTCCGAAAAGTAATTTCATGAGCACGTACATGCTTGAACATGATTTACATCATGTATCATACCTTCCATAACGTAATAATCGTCCAGATTATCGGGTGTTATAAATTTTCCCCCCTTATTAGGATCCGTCCTCGAATCCCTTCTCATCTTGAACTTTTTAGGTCCCTCTTGGTTTGAAGATATCTAGTCTCTTGCTACTATTATCTTTCTTTACCTGCTTTCTACTATTCTGCTCAAAAACTCAATACTACGACTTCAAGGAATCTCTTATCCTGGTATACTCTATTCGATTCTTGTAGCTGAAAGCTTAGTCTTTGGGAGTTCGTGTCATTGATCTAGCCTTTTTGTAGAGGTGTAACCCTTCATGGAAGTTATCCTTTATAAAATTCTATCTATTTCTTATTTCCCATTACATAATGTCCCGAAGGATGCACTTGAAGTACTTAATCTCTCATGATCTGAACTTAAGTTCTTCTCGAACTGGTGCCCAAGTGAATAATCTCTTTCCGTTTGACACTTTATGGCTATATTTTACTTTATCTCCTTTTCTTTAAGGGTTTAATACCTCTTTCGATTCCTTAGAAGATCACTCATCACATTATTGCATACTTAACTTGTAATGTCTGATGAGTGGTATTTATATCACTTATTCCCACTCATTTGACCTAATATTTTGTATAGTTTCTTGAGTTTTGTGAACGTTTTGATATGTTTTATGTTATTTTGTAGATAAATAAAGTTTGGAAAGCATTGGAGGCAATTTGGGGCAAAAACGGACAAAAATGCGTCAACAGGGATATTTTGGTCTTAAGCGCGTCGCGACGCCAAGACTTCCGCGTCGCGACGTCTAAAATGTGCCGAACAGTGCTAACATGCGCCGGGTCCACAAATCAGAATATGAGAAAAGTTTGACTTTGCTAAAATGCACCGTGCCACGTGTCACCATCACAGCCGATCTGCTAACATGCGGCGTGCCACGTGTCAGCATCCTACGGTGCCGACAGTCATCATCGCCACGTGTTCCATGTGTCATTCCCTGTCATCAGCCACGTCAGCAAGTCAACAAGTCAACATTGCCACCTCACCGCCACATCATCATCAGCCAATCAGGAAGCGACACGTGTCGCAATTCTACGGTGCCGACAGTCTCTTTCCCACGTGTCGCCACGCCGTCGCTACGTCACCGCCACGTCATCGCCACGTCAGCATCAATTATTGGATATCCTATCCTTATCTGACACGTGGCGGATAAGAATCTCAACGACCAATCAGAAGCCGCCACGTGTCACAATAATTGAAGCCCAACCACTCTGCCACGTGTCACATTATCAGCTTATCCAGAATCTTCAAACCAGCAAACCAGAGCATGCCACGTCGACAAATCTGGCGTAGCGACGCTGAGGACCTGGCGTCGCGACGCTGGATCCTACCGAGGCCTATAAATTGAGCTCGAGATTTCAGAATTCAGTGCACCTTCCTCTCTCTTAAATTCTTTCTAAAGAGAGAGTTTCTCTCTCTAGATTCTTTAGTTTTTAGTTTTGTAAATAATTTTAATTACGTTTTGTAATAATAGTAATTTAATTTTTACTTTTTACTTTTTACAGTTTTTACTATTTACCATGAGGAGGTAACTTCTCCAGCTAGGGTGAAAGGTAATTCTTTTACTGTTACTATTTAGATTAATCTCCCTTAAAAATAATATATTCACTATTTAAAATATTGACTTAAAAAGGATACCGCCAGATTGGTCGGTTGGTAATTCATTTTAATCTGGTTTAAACCTGACTAATAAAGGATACCGCCAGATTGGTCGGTTGGTAATTTAATTTTGGTTCCGTCTTAATGGCTGGTTGGACTTAATTTGACTTAATCAGGTTACCGCCTATATGGCTGGTTGGAGAAAGAATCACAAGTTTATATATTATTTTATGGGAGATATCTAAATTAGTAGTAGTAAAAGTAATTCCTTTTACCTTAGCATTTTATTTTATTTTACTTTTCAGTTTTACTTTATGTCTTTTACTTTTCAGTATTTTTACTTTATGTCTTTTACTTTTAAGTTGTTACTAGCCCTAGTTATGTGTTAGTTATCTGGGGTTGTGATGAATTCTAATATCACCGGTTTATAAGGGGTTATTTTATAGTTTGGGTAATTTAAAGGTTTACTTATTAAGTCTTAAGCTTAATGCTTCTTGTTGTCTGATCACCAATAAGATTGATGTGGTAAATCTAAAATGAACTAGACATAGGGATTTTAGGTTTCAGCCTTAGACTTAATAGCCCCCAATCTTCCTTGAGGATAGATAACCCTTTAATAGATTTCCTTACAGGATAGGAATAAACCTGTCGGGATGGGGTAGCCATAATTGGAACTTAAACTTAATGAATCCAGATAATTTGGTTGACATAGACATATGGTTCAATTGGGTTAAACTGGGTATTTGCGTCTGACCATCGACAAAGGCTTTTGCATAATTTAGTGTTCCAGGTTAGTAAACTGATTTATTACACAAACATAAAATAACCACTTCATCTTTTAAATGATATTAGAATGATTCACGACCCTAGATCTTTGTGTCTTTTGTTATTTTCCTTAGTATTTTCTTTTGTCTTTTATTTATTTATTTATTTATTTTGCAAAACTACATCCAACCAATCAAACAATCATTCTCTTCTCCATTTAATTAGATATTTGTAAATAAATAGATTCAACAATTAATAACAACAGTAGGAATTAAGTCCTCGTGGGATCGATATTTTTATACTACTTGAACGATACGTGCGCTTGCGTTATACGTGTGTGTTTACGACGGTCAGTGTCCTAAATGAATTTGATGCATTCGTGCTAATATTGGTCATATCCACGACTATTCCAATTGAATAATTTATACTCACCTATTATATCTCTTACCATGATAATATTAATTCTTAAATATCACTCGGGGTTTCTGTTACTCTTCATGCTTAATGTATCACTATTTTACTTTGTACTACAACTCATTACATTCACTTTCCTCGACTTAAGTATACCTCGAGTTCTTCACTTCCTTTTTATAAAATAACTCCTTTAATGACCTTATTGATTGTATCTTCAATTTCTTCTTAGCTGATGTTTTCATGTCTTTAGAGATACTTATGTTTCCTACGGTTAGGTTTCTTTACGTTTTATCTTAGCTTTGGCATAAATATATATAAGGATAATCCTTGTCGCTAGTAAAAATGATCTACTTAATACATCTCCAAATTCACATGCTGGACTTGATCTTGGCATTTATTTTCTTAACTTAACTACTTAGCTGTCTATTTCCTATTCGCTAACTTCCAACTACTTACGGGCTCTGTCCTCTAAGTTCTTCCATCTCTACCTATCTGTGGGACTTAGGACCTTATAGTTTATGATCAAGATTTCTACATGTTCTAAGTTTATCATCGAAGTTTTCTGATACTCTGACCTTAACGTCGACACTAGCGACTTGGTTCTAGTTATTGCTCATACTCTTTTCGTATCTTCAAATTCATTGCTGCTATAAATCTGGTTAATTTTCCTTTACACTGGCTTGTTCTCTTAGCCTGATTGTACTTAAGAGTATCATACATTCAGTTATTCCTATAATCTTATTCTGTCAGGTATTGCCCTCATCTCAACAATATCCATATACCTAGTTTCTTTGGCTATCTCTATGTTATACCTCAATAAATCTATTCCAGGTCGTACATTGCCTTGTTTCTTAGCTAGTTATATTGCATGGGAACTTATGGGTTATACTCGGTACATTCTTTTCTTTTGCTATCTGATGGAATTCAAGTCTTATTTCTGAGAAAGCTTGTTATTTCGTAGTACTACTGAACTTAACCATCGAAAGTATATCTTAGCACTTATGCACCTCTGTCATTGTTTATCTAATATCTTTTTCTATTGTCGTCTTATCTCGACAGTTCCACCTGCAAACATTTTACTTGCTGTCTTTTACGTATTCTTTCCTACTATATTCTATTCCTGGAACTTCTATGGTTTATGTCTCTGTCTCATTATCTGAAGGATATTATATTTTACATGTCCCTAGTCATGTCTAACACTGGTTCTTTTGTATTCTCGTTATTGCTTGACTAATACTTTCTCTCTTCATCGTTTCATCTAGTCAACTTCTTTCCCAAATCTTTTACTTAGAGTTATTTTCCTCTTATATTCTGCTCTTGTACCAAATCTGAAGGTTTTATGTCCCGATCTCCTTCCACTACGCATTCACTTATTTTCGGGAGTACATTGAGGCGAACATCGAGGTACACCTTCACTGTTGTTGTCTAACGAGGGTTGGGAGGGTGGGCATTGGTCTTGAAGCCTTTTCGGTTGTGGTGATCTCACTAGCCACCCGTGCTGTAATTGCGAGTGTTGATCATTTATAGCCTAGGACACCTGTGTTTACTTATCTGGTCATGACTCTCATACTAAGGTACTTCTGCTAAGTACTATTTGAATTTCCTTCTTCGACTTTACTCCTGATTCGTTTCCGACTATTGGTCTTACTATCTCTTACTGAGAACATCCTTAACGGTCATGCTCTTTCAAACTCCTACCGTACTACCTCTGTTATTCTTCCTGCTAATCTCAGTTTCTTAACCCTCTTAAGTCTTTACTCCTCTGGAAGTTCTACATCATCTTTGACAGGTTAAGGTATCACCACTAATACTTTTGGTTCAGGTGCTATTCTTTTACTAGTCCTTCCATTTTAGTATAATGAGGGGCTCTTTATAAATCGTATCTTAACTCATGGTGTCGTTCTCTGCGTTTCTTACTCTGGCTTCCTACTTCTTTACTTTCTTGAAGGTTGTTCATTATATAATAGGGCGGTTTATTTATTTTAGATCTGGATAGACATATCGTGAATTCAATTCATTCTATCTCTCAAAAAATATTATTGCCTTATGATTCTTGACTAGGTTGTGTTGAACATCTTGGTTTGGCTATCATGCTGTCTTGCGATCTATCAATTCTGTCAAATACTCTTATTTCCTTGTTCAAATCCTTAGCGAGCTCTAAGTTTGGGTAAATATATGCTTTCCATGTCTACCTAGATGATTGAATGCTTACTAGAGTCGGGGTTACTGGAAGTAAGAATTTCTATTCGTTCCATTGGAATCTGCATCGACTATTCCATGTCTTAAGGTTCTTTAATCTTTATCAACCACACTGAGGTCTTCATTTACTTTACTGTCCTCAAGCTACGTTATATGTGTTACTGTCTGTATTGAACCTCCTTATTACTTCTCACATCCTTCTATAATATTTATTCCCATAACATATCTCTCGGTTTCAAGTGTTACTGTCGAGGCTAGAGGCGGTTCATTCTTATTGGCTATTTCCTAGACGTCTGTTCTTGCCATAGGCTACAACGGTAGTACTTAATCTGACTCTCCATAATGGTACATTTTTCAACTCCTAAGTATTTCTATTCTCATTGGTCTGTCCCCTTAATTTCTTACAGATCTTTACTGGCATTAGTCTGATTTATGGGTGCTTACTGGTACTACAAACTTGCCTATCTAGGGTCATATTGTTGGGATATATGCCCTAGTGTTGAGATATATGAACTAGAGCATCATGAAATGTAAATGGTATTATATTTTATGAAATAAAATGATGCATTATTCATTTATCAAAGTATTTGTTTAATATCGCATATTGTATATTATCATGTTTACCCTAGATTACTTATATTCTTTCAGACTTAGTGTATGAGTGTCATATACATGAGGATTTAAGTATAATGTTAGTAATCTAAAATAGTCGATAGAGAGCAAACAAAGTGGGTACTTTGTTATGGCTTATCTATAGCTGCAGTCCATTCTATAATTATATGGCAACCTTGATCTGGGATCGTCCATGTGGAGACATGAGAATAGAGGCACCTTGTATGATGTGATCATATAGGACGAGACCCAGATAAAAATGAGTTTCTTATAATTTCCATTAAATAAAGAAATTCATTTCGATCTACCAGATGGTCATATATGGATTGATCTTAATCTTGAGTGTACTACAAACTCTTGCCTGACAGACTATGTCATTTGATTTACAAAGGTGAGGTTAGTGTAGCAATCCAGACCAATAGCAACGTACTTTAGGGACATGGTTTGGTGTGTAGCTGGGGACGTTTTATATAGATATAGAGTTCACTCATTCTTGCGAGAAGTAGAGGAGTATCTTTGTTAAAGGTTGATTCAGTACTTGAACGGTTAGAGTGCTCAAGTCTTTCTATTACAAATAGAAAGATTAACATTCGTAATGGTTATGAATAAATTATTCCTTAGAAAATCAATGGTACTTATGGTAAAAATAATTAGAGGGGTATAACAGACATTATAACCCTGCTCTAATTACGAGATACTCGTGAAATATTAATCTGTATGTAATGACTATATCGATGGACACAGACGTGGTTCAGCTTAATATACTATCTGCTGTAACGAGAGTGCAGCTTTGGGTTTTTAGTGGAAAAACCTGGAGTTAATAATTCAGAATATTTAATTAGGAGCTTAATTAATATTCCGAGATTATTGGAACTCAGAATCATAGGTCTATTTGGTCCATATGCTAGCTCAATATACTGTAACAGATTTTGTATAATTGGATAGTGATAAATGGTAAATATATCAATATTTATCATCATTTTAACTTAATATTTTGTATAGTTTCTCGAGTATTGTGAATATTTTTATGTGTTTTGTGTTATTTTGTAGATAAATAAAGTTTCGGAACTTAATGAAATTGAATCGGGGCTAAAACGGTGAAATTCGGATAAAAAAGGGCAAATTGTGAAATTTTATGTTCAAGCGTCGTGACGAGCAACATCCTTTGCGTCGCGAGGCGCCACAATTATGTAGCCTGCCAACACGCGTCATTGTTGACTTTATCACTATAGCCTGCGTCACGACGTAGAACCCTCAACACGTCGTGATGCCAAGCCAATAATTCTGCCGACATCCACGTGTCTTCATCGCATCAAATCAATGACGATTCGCGATGCGCAAGTATTTTGCGTCGTGACGCGCGGGGCAGAATTTTGCCTATAAATTGAAGCTGAAATCAGAAGGAAAATTCATACATTCTTCTGGGATTTCCTTAAGAATACTGAGAATATTGTATCTTGTTTGTTTATTTACAGCTTTCTTGTATTTAATTTTTATTTTATGCAATAGTTCTTTCTTTATTTTACTTTTCAGTATGAAGAGGTAACTCCCTTATGCCCTTTCCCTTTGATGACCAAATCTGACCAGCCCTAGTTCAGATGTTTTGATTATGTTTTTAATAATATTAAAGCCCCGGAATAGTCCCGGAACAATAGCTCAGATCTGATCCTTTTACACCCAAAACACGCGCATAGCTCACCCAAATCAGCCCCTAATTTACATGTGATGTAGTAGTATTTCGCACAAAATAACCCCACAACACTCTTGAAATATCCCTTTATATTCCTCAATTTTTCTGGACAAAAACAACTCTAAATAGTCTTATGTGATATGGCTCATTACCAACAAAATGAATTGTGGGCTTCACTCACAAAACAACATCCCTAAACTCTTTAGAAATTGAAATAATCTTTTGTCACACCAGAATTTTAATTCTCTTTTTCTCTTTTTCTTTTTCTTTTAACAGTTGATAGAAAAAAGAACAAGAGTGGCTAGCTTTATTCAAGAATAAATTAGGGTAAAAAGATAACATCCTTATCATTTTATACTTAGGGTTTAATATTATTACAAATTAAACAAAACCTTAAGCTTTTCAACCCATAAAATCGGCCACCCTTCATTTTCATGACCTAATGTTACAACAACCAACTTATTAATTGTCATCATAATGACAACATTTAATTACCAAAATAAAATATGTAAATGCCATTAATGTAATGTTGAATTTTTCAAATCATATTTAAAAAATTCTTCATTACCATAAATGATATTTTAAAAAATTTAATATGTACATTAAATCAAATAATTATCTTATAATCATTTATTTAATGAAAACCTTATATTAAATATAATATAAAATTACACGTGTGAAAAATATACGTTATTAATTCCATTATTAATAATATATGCATGTGAGCATATAATTGGAATATCCAATTATATTTAAATTGCTACAGTATATCGAGCTAGCAAATGGACCAAATGAACCTACGGTTCTGAGCTCCAATATGCCCAGAAGATTAATTAAACTCTTTAATTAAATATTTTGAATTATTAACTTCAGGTTATTCAACTAAAAACCTGAAGCTGCACTCTCGTTACCGTAGATGGATAATGTATGTCGAACTACATCGGTGTCCATCGATATAGTCATTACATACAGATTGGCCTTTCACGTCTATCTCATAATTAGAGCCGGATCTGTAACATCCCCAATCTGAGAGATGCTACTGCCAGGGAATAGACCATACTATCCCCCAAAGCCACTGACTTTCTAACTACCAACAATACTGATACGTTTCACAATATATCTTCATATATAGGACCATTGCCACAATCCACAACATAGTTCGTAAAATATTATACGTACGATTGAACATATAATATCATATATATTACAAGTCTATACATGAATACTCAAACGCAATTCTGTTATACAAAATATCTGTAACTGGACAATACTTGACTTGACTGAACTCTATTTCTGACTTGACCTGGTGGACCGAAACCCTAGTGACTGCTATCAGTATCCATCCTCCCAAGCGTGTCCTCCAAGAAACTTACAAAACAAATAAACTGAGAGGGAGGTTAGGTTGTTTGAATGATCTAAGTGAGTGGACAATTTAAAAAATAAGTACTAAAATGCTTTTGAAAATACATGGTTATAAAACCCAATTTATCACCAATTATCTTTTCTCAAATCTCTTTCATTAATTGAAAATAACTTTATTTCTTTCTGGTAAACTTTTCTGAAATCTTATTTTCTAAAAATCTCTTATAAACTGCTTTTTCTGAAAACTTTTTTTCTAGAAAACGTTTCTCTGTAAATCTATCTTTTTCAAAAATCTATATCTGAAAACAAATTCTGAAATATCTACCTCTGAAAAATAATTCTGAAATATCTGTATCTGAAAACTGTCTTTGACAAACCTGGCGCATGGGGGCTTTACATATCGTCGTCCCCCCATACGCCAAACTAGATCTAAGAGTGCAAATCCATGACATTGGGGCGTTACGTATCGCCATCCCAAAAAACATGCCACTACCTATCCATGAAAATAGTGGTATTGGGGCGTTACGTATCGCCATCCCCCATGCCACCAAACTAGAACTTGGGGTACAAATCTATGATATCCTCCAAGCTCTTAATCTAGGATCTATGGGCAATTGTTATCCCTGGTCCTGAAATAGGATCTGAGGGTGTTACGTATCGTCATTCTCCTAGTCCTCTACATGTGCATATGTGCTCTCTGTAAATTCTATATCTGAAATAAGTTACATACTAAGGTGGGTTTTTCCCCCATGCCTCAAAAACATAAGACTCAAGCTTTTTAATTACTTTTTCTAAAATATTCCTTAAAAGATACTCTTTCATGAAATAACTGTGATAAAACCGGCTAACACCCTAAGTGCGTTAAAATAAGTCTGATATTTAAAACAATATCTTGTCAAAAAATTAACTTAAGGAAAAATTATCCACTCACAGATTTGGAATCTGGCTAGCATTACTCATTTGCCGCGATGATCTATAATTGATAACTTTAATTAGAAAGTGGGTTGGGGAACATATTCTGAATTAAACTAAATTTATCCACTCAAGCACTTATTATTATTATTTCAAGACATATCTTACTTATATCATGATGTAATATTTATAAACAAACTGATACAAGACCCTTAGGGTGGCCTCTAACATGCTAGGGTGAAGCTGGAATGATTTAAAACTGATTTGGGGAATTTTTGATCACGCGTCGCGACTAAGCCCTTTTGGGCATCACGACGCACACATACACAGATGAACCAGTGAGAAACTATACTTTCGTGTCACGATGCCGGGCCTTGCGCTTCGCGACACGTATAATTCCAGAAACATATCTGGAAAAATTCCCAGTATGCGACGAAGAGCGTTCTGTGTCGCGACGCTAAGCCATTTTCGGGTCTTTTCTGCCACTTTCCATGCCTAGCTTGCTTAACACTCTTCCCACACTTCCATACTACAATTTTTACTCCTCCATTCTTTAAAATTCAATGTGAATTCTTGCAAAACCAACACTTCTCAACCCACTAAACGCTTTACTCTCATAGCCCCAATTAACTCAATACTTTAGGGTTTCAAGTATTTGATCTTTACTTAACACAATCAATTTTCATGCTTATATGTCATTAAATACAATGCCTAATGGGCTTTTAACATAAATATGGTATTCTATCATCAAAAACCCACAATCCAAAATTTGGGTCAAGAGCTCTTACCTTATTTCCTTGATTTTCTTCATCCTTTAAGTCTTCCATGGTTACCAAGCCTATTTTTTTCTTCTTCTTCCCTCTTCTCTCTTCTTCTTTGTCCTCTCTTCCTCTCTTCTTCTTCTTCTTCTCTTCTTCTTCTTCTTCTTCTTTTCTCATCCTCACGCCTCTCTCGTTCTCTACAAAATTTAATTTTTAGGATGTAGGAATAATATCCCCTTTTTATACTACGAGCCACTTGTAATATTCATCTTAAAGAAACATATACTATTCATATAGATTTTTGATATGTATTTTCAATATTTTTATGCTTGGAATTTAGAAAAATGTTCAACGCAGAAGTTGTAGGTTTCGATCTCAGCTTTCCGTGATATAAAATTCATAAATATCGGAGTTCGTATGAGAAAGTTATGCCCAAATATCATTGGATGTCTGGAGTGGAATATTATACAGTTTCGTATTGGAATTTCGAGGAATTCACCAATTTTTTCCGAAAGTCATTTCATGAATGTATATGTGTTTAAACATAATTTATATTATGTAACACTCATCCCACGATGTAGCAGTAGTCAGGAATTTCCGGTTGTTACAAATTCTCCCCCTAAATAGGATTCGTCCTCGAATCCTTTCTAGAGCCTGACTCCCAGATTCCTTTTGGTTCGAGAATATCTTGTGTTTCTGCTATACTTATCTTCCTTACCTTCATTTCTGTTTCTGCTACACTTACCTTCCTCTCTGGGTTTAAAACTTTTAAAAAACTCGTCATACTTCAACTCTCCTTACGCATTAGGGAAATCTCATTTCTAAACCTCTAACTATATTCGATTTTTTTTATCTCAACTATCCATATGAATTATCGGTTTGAAAATTGTACTATATTCATGGCATGTCTTCCTACTCATCTTAGTTCCATTCCGATTTAGAACATTGATACCTCATTGTCATGACAACAATAAATCCTAAATATTCTTAGGAACTTCTGTTACTCTTTATGTTTAAAGTATCCCCATAGTATTTTATATTATAACAAATAACTTTCTCTTTCCTTTGACCTGTGTACACTTCGGGTTCTTCATCTATTCACTTAAATGAATTTATAAGATGTATCTTATTTTAACATTTATTATTGTATCTCAACCAACTATTTGACTTTCTCAGTTTCATTCTTACTAAGTCTCCTTTGTTTATAAGCTTCATTCTTCGAGTTCTCACACATACGACGATCTATGGGTTTATGACTTCATGACTTATAGCTAACCTTTCCATGTACTCTTACTGTTAACTGATGGTTCCCTTATTTAGGATGTTACATCAGGGTAGATTTCTCTAGTGATTCTTCTTGATTTGATGAGGAGTTATGGGGTAAGGTATCTATATTAAGTTTGATTATATACACATTTATGCTAAAGCTATGTTGACACTGGTTATTATGTTCTGGTTTACTCTTCTGCACCTTTGATTTCTTTGCTAGTACAAATATGGTTACTGTCTCTCACACGACTTATAAATGTTATCACCCGAGGTTCGTGTACGTACATTATACCTTGATGGCTCACTCATTGTACTGAATATAACATTATAGCAAACTCATCTCATTGATCTTTACGATACTATATAGCTACCAAACCACCCATACTTGTGAGTAAGGCCATCCCAAACCCATGGTGGTTTAGTTAACTTAAACTATGACTAGCTATTTCTTAAAGATCGCATGAGTTAAAACATAATAGAATTTGGGTTCCATTCCAACGCTGAGAGATCTCACTGTGATGCATTTTTGTCTTCACTTAATAAGTATTCTTCTTATATTGTCGTCGCACCTCGACAATTCTACTTCCAAATCTTATGATTATTTTTCTTTTTGTCTAAATCTCTACTTTTTTCTGTACCTAGAACTTTGGTGGTCTATCTCACTGTCTCCTTATTCGAAGGACATATTCTTTTACATATCCGTAGTTATATCTAACGCTGATGCATTTATATTCTCGTCGTTGCCTAACTACTACTTTATCTCTTTGTTGCTTTATCTAGACAACTCCTTTGGTAAATCTTTTCATTAGAGCTATCTCTCTCTCCCATTATGCTCTTATACTAAGTGTGAAAGTTTCATGTTCCGGTCTTCTTCCACTATGCATCCACTTGTTTCTGGGAATATCTTGAGGCAATCTTTGAGGTCCATCTTTCTTGCTATAGTATTATGAGGGTTAGGAGGGTGGGTTTTTATCCTAGAGTTTTCTGGTTGCGGTATTCTCACTAGTTACGTGTGCCGCAGTTGCGCGTGCTACTTATCTATGAGCTTATGACTCCCTTATTTTCATATCTGGTGTTGGCTTTGAAACTAAAAACTATCTGAATTACCTCATTCAACTTTACTGTTAGTTTATCTCCGGCTATTGGTTATACTACCTCTTACTGAGAACTCCCATAAGGGTCATACTCTCTCAAACTCCTATCGTACTTCCTATGTTATTCTTCCTTTCTAAGTTTTGCTCTGTTACTTGAATTTCCTCTTTATCTAGATTTCTTGATTCTCTTAGGTCACCACTTCCTTGGAAGCTCCACATTTACGACCAATTATGGTATTACTACTATATCTTTAGTTTGGGTGATGCATTCTCACTAATGCTTTATTTTCTGGTATAGTGGGAAACTTTGTATAAGTTGGATATCTTACTTCTGTGTTGCTTACTTTCACTCCTTACTCTTTTGAGCCTTTACTTCCTTGAAGGCTTTTCGTCCTACTATGGATCGAGTTATCCCTTGTAGATTTGGCTAAACTTACTATGACTACATACTGCTCCATCTCATATAAGATATTATGATCTTCTGATTCTTATCTAGATCATGTTAAGCTTCTGGGTTTGGCTGTCACACGATCTATATATCTTGTCCGATGCTCTTCTTTACTTATCTAAATTCTTGTTGGGCCCTAAATTAGGGGTGAATACATGATTTCCTTGGAGATATGAGAATATAAATTTATGTCAGTTGTTTAAGTCCATCGATATTCTAGTTGGGTGTCTATTGACCGGCGTAAACACACACGTATAACGCAAGCGCACGTATCGTTCAAGTAGTATAAAATATCGATCCTACGAGGACTTAATTCCTACTGTTGTTATTAATTATTGATACTATTTATTTACAGGTATCTAATTATAGGGAGAAGAGAATGATTATTTGATTGGTTGGTTGAATGTGGTTTTCCTTTTAAAATAAATAAAATAAACAAAAGAAAATACTAAGGAAAATAACAAAATACTCAAAGATCTAGGGTTGTGAATCTTTCTATTATCTTTTAAAAGATGAAGTGATTATTTTATGTTTGTGTAATAAATCGGTTTACTAAACTGGAACACGAAATTATGTGAAAGCCTCTGTCGATGGTCAGACGCAAATACCCAGTTTAACCCAATTGAACCATATGTCTATGTCAACCAAATTACCTGGATTCATTAAGTTTAAGTTCCAATTATGGCTACCCTCGCCCGACATGTATATGTCTATCCTGTAAGGAAATCTATTAAATGGTTATCTATCCTCAAGGAAGATCGTGGGCTATTATGTCTAAGGCTGAAACCTAAAATTCCTTTGTCAAGTTTATTTTAGATTTACCACATCAATCTTATTGGTGATCAGACAACAAGAAGCATTAAGCTTAAGACTTAATAAGTAAACCTTTAAATTACCCAAACTATATAATAACCTCTTATAAACCGGTGATATTATAATTCATCACAACCCTGGATAACTAACTTAGTTACGACACATAACTAGGGCTAGTAAAAACTTAAATAAAATAAAAGACATAAAGTAAAATGCTGAAAGTAAATTGCTGAAAAGTAAATGACGGAAAGTAAATGCTGAAATTAAATACTGAACAGTAAATGGTGAAAGTAAATTACTGAAAAGTAAATGCTGAAAAGTAAATTGCTGAAAAGTAAATTACTGAAAAGTAAATACTGAAAGTAAATACTGAAAGTAAATTGCTGAAAAATAATAAAGTAAAAGTACAATAAAAGAAAATGCTGAGGTAAAAGGATCCACTTTTATTACTTCTATTTTAGATATCTCCCTTAATATAATATATTAACTTTCATGATAATTACCAACCAGCCATATAGGCGGTATCCAGATTAAGTCAAATTAATAATTAATTACCAACCGACCAATCAGGCGGTATCCAGTTTAGTCAGGTTAAAACCAATTTAAATAATTACCAACCGACCAATATGGCGGTATCCTCGTTAAGTCAGGTTTTAACTAGTTTATATATTATAATTAAGGGAGATTAATCTAAATATTAGTAATAAAAGTTTTACCTTTTACCCCAACAAAGGGGAGTTACCTCCTCATTACTGAAAAGTAAAAACTGAAAATTAAAGAAAGAAAAGTACTGTGCGTAAAAGTAAATTGCGGAAAGTAAAAACTGAAAAGTAAAGAAAAGAAAGTGTGAAAGCGGAAATTAATTACTGAAAGCTGTAAATAAACAAACACGATACAATCTTCTTAGTATTCTTAAGGAATTCCTTAGAAGAAAGTATGAATTTACAAATGAAATGGCTTGGTATTTATAGGCAAAATTTTGCCTCCATCAAATCATCCACCAAATCCATTATTAATTGCTCCACCAAATCCATTATTAATTGCTCCAATAATTTCTTATCATGTTTGGTGGTGATTTGATAATTTTTATTATTTATTTATTAATTTATTTTTTTACTTTGAAAATGATTGAAAATGATTACACACAACACACTTCTGGATGGTTCATCAATTTCGGGCATGAAATCTTCGAATTCGAAATTATTTTGTCTTTCAAAGTTGTAGATATTTGAGTCCTCTTTAATCTGAAACTTGAATCAGCTCAATCTGATATCGGAGTAAAAAGTTATGACCAAAATACGACAAATGCGCAAAATTGGAATTTCCAAAATTGCACTTCGTTAAAACGCCCTTTCAAGTTTCCAATCTCCAAAAATTAATATGTCAAGTCCAATTTTTGCGCTTATTTGACCCACATTTAGTCCTTAATGATTTTATTGGGTCCCAATATTATTTTATCTGTAAAATAAACTAAAACACATCAAAACGTTCATCAAACCCGAGAAACTAAACAAAATATTAAGTAAAAGGGGTGGTAAATATTGATATATTTTCCGCTCATCACACCCCGAAAGCTAACATTTTGCTAGTCCTCGAGCAAAATAACAAAATAAAATACAAGAAACAATTAAAATTAAACTAAGCCACTTTCGTAGGGATCACAGTTGCATTTAACATATGCAACAAGCCTTTAAACCCCTAGGTGTCCCTAGTGGACGAGTTATAGTCTCGTGAGGGCTTACAGCAATGATACCACAAACGTTTTACAAAATTAAAAAGATGATAAAACTAATGCACACAAAAACAAAAAGATAAGAGAAACGAGAATAAAGAAGTTAGTGACTAAACAGATGAAACATCTAATCCAGTCAGTAGTTGTTTTGTTTCATTCTAAATTACCGAATAAGTAAATTCTCCGATTATTTTTACCATTCTCCATATACACAGTCGACAAAATATTAATCAACTCATTTTTGCCAACAACAGTCACAAGTGCAGTTGATAAGATAATAATATTTTTGTCCTAAAGTTTTATCAGAATTCACATTTTTTTGCAGCAATGGAATAATTTTTCTGATTTTTCTCTTTGATTTTTGATTTTTTTTATTATTATTTATTTACAATATCTTCCATCTATGTAGCGAGTGTTGGGTCGGTGGCTCCCAAACCAGATGGCTTTAGGGCACCAGGTGTTAAGACATCCCTACAGACTTAGTTACTCAGACTTCAGATATATATAGTTTTGCAGCATCTTTGATCCATGTTGCGAGCTTTGGGCCATTGACTCCCAAACTAGTTGGCTTTAGGGCACTAGGTGTTAAAACACCCTTACAGACTTAATAACTCGGATCTCAGATTTTTTTTGTTTTTTGTTTTTTTTTACTCCATCACTTTTTGAGATGCTTCCTCCAATTAAACTAGAGCACTGAATATTACAAACTTTTCAATTTTAGCTCATGTCCGTATGTTACAATGCATGTTGATAATATCTGCTAACTGAGCATATGAAGATCCATTTTAGTCATTTTTATGGAGAATTTACAAATTAAATAATTTAAAATGAAATAAACAAAAACCAACTTGTTCCGAATTAGGTTTGAGATACGTCTCAGGAGTGGAAATTCCTTACACAACTATCTCTTACCAATTTCACCTTTTTAGTCAAACTAAAAACACAAAATATTTTTGTAATTTTTGAAAAATTTTCAATTTTTTTTTATATTTTTCGAAAAATTTGATATTTTGGATGAGCGGAAAATATATCAATATTTACCGCCATTTTTACTTAATATTTTGTTCAGTTTCTCCGGTTTGATGAATATTTTGATGTGTTTTAGTTTATTTTACGGATAAAATAATATTGGGACCCAATGAAATCATTAAGGACGAAATGTGGGCCAAATAAGGGCAAAAATTGACTTGACATATTAATTTTGGAGATTGGAAACTTGAAAGGGCGTTTTAATGAAGTGCAATTTTGGAAATTCCAGTTTTACGCATCTGTCGTATTTTGGGCATAACTTTTTACTCTGATATCGGATTGAGCTGATTCAAGTTCCAGATTAAAGAAGACTCAAATATTTTTATTCAAGTATATCCAATAGCCCTGAATACCCATTATAGGGTTTGATATTGTTACCTATAATAGGTATTGAGGGCTATTGGATATACTTGAATAAAAGTTTGGATGAGAAAATGAGTCTTAATAAGAAGGAAAGAATCTTACGAGAAAGGAAGAAACCGTACTTAAATTTCCTATTGCTCATGCTTATTTTATTCTCTTTACTATTATAAGTTCTCACACTTTCTTACTTATCTGTTTCGGTATCATTATATTTTTTTTACTCTGATTGCTTGAACATCTAGGTATAATTATTTACTCTTCTTATAGCTTTCTTTTTCTATTCCTTTGAATAACTATTTTGAAAACTTTACTCTCTGTTCTCATTACTTGTCTTGAGCTTTTGTTGATGAGTCAAGATAACTATAGAAGGATTTTCCTGCTAGAGTAATGGTTATGATTTCTTTATTAGGAAGAAGATTTAGATAGCTTGGGAATTTTATTAACCTATTTATAGGGCTTGAGGACATACTCAAAGATTAGATACTGGAGAGGTAGTTCCTTGTATAGGTATCACCGACATACTGCGTATACAAAACCCTAGTACTCTGCACACTACAGTCACTGACTCCCTAAACCATGCTCTGAAACCATCTTTGTAACATCCTCAATTCGGGAGATGTTACCGGCATGGAATATACCGTACCATCCCCTTAAGCCACTTACTTTCTAACTACCAACAATACTGATACTTTTCCCAATATATCTTCATATATGGAACCATTGCCCAAATCCACAACTTAGTTCGTAAAATAATATACATACGACTGAATAAACAATATCATATATATTACAACTCTATACATGAATACTCAAACACAACTCTATTATACAAAACATCTGTAACTAGACAATACTAGACTTGACTGAAATCTATTTCTGACTTGACCTGGTAGACCGAAACCCCAGTTACTGCTATTAGTATCCATCCTCCCGAGCTCGTCCTTCAAGAAACCTACAAAATAAAGAAACTGGGAGTGGATGTTAGATCATTTGAACGATCTAAGTGAGTGGACATTTTTAAAAATAGGCACTAAAAACTTTTGAAAATACAAGGTTCTAAAACCCAATTTATCTCAAATTATCTTTTCTGAAATCTCTTTCATCAACTGAAAATAACTTTCTTTCTTTTTGGTAAACTTTTCTGAAATTTACTTTTCTGAAATCTCTTATAAATTACTTTTTCTGAAAATTTTATTTCTAGAAATCGCTTCTCTATAAATCTATCCTCTCCCAAAAAATGTCTTTGAAAACTAAATTTTAAAAAAATGTCTTTGAAAACTAATTCTGAAATATCTGTCTCTGAAAACTAATTCTGAAATATCTCCCTCTGAAAATTGTCTCTGAAAAACCTGGTGCATAGGGGCGTTACGTATCCCTGTCCACCCATACGTCTAACTAGAGCCAGAAGTACAAATCTATGACATTGGGGAATTACGTATCGCCGTCCCCCAAAGCATGCCACTACATATCCCTGAAACGAGTGGTCTTGGGGTGTTACGTATCGTCGTCCCCCACGCCATTGAACTAGAACTAGGGGTGCAGATCTATGCTACAATCCAAGCTCTGAATCTAGAATGTAGAGGCATTTGTCATCCCTTGTCCTGAACTAGGAACTGGGGGCATTACATATCGTCATCCCCCCAGTCCTCTACATGTGTATATGTGCTCTCTGTCAATTCCATATATGAATCAAGTTACACACTGAGGTGGGTTTTCCCCATGTCTCGAAAACATAAAACTAAAGCTTTTAAATTACTTTTTCTAAAACATCCATTAAAACATACTCTTTCATGAAATAACTATGATAAAACTGGCTAACGCCCTAAGTGCGTAAAAATAAGCCTGGTATTTAAAACAATATCATGTGAAAAGATCAACTAAAAGAAAGAGTGTCCACTCACAAATTTGGAATCTAGCTGGCATTACTCACTATCTTAAGGAAACTCTGGTTCCTGCGATGATCTATAATTGAGAACTTTGATTAGAAAGTGGGATGGGGAACATATTCCGAATTAAACTAAATTTATCCACTCAAACACTTATTATTATTATTTCAAGGCATATCGTATATATATCATGATGTAATATGTATACACGAACTGATTAATAGACCCTTAGGGTGGCCTCTAATACGCTAGGGTAAAGCGGGAATGATTTGAAATAGATTTGGGGGATTTTTGATCACCCGTCGCGACTCAGCCCTTTTAGGCATCGCGACGCACACAGACACGGATTAACCCTCGAGCAACTCTGCTTTCACGTTGTGATGTCGGGCCTTGCGTGTCGCAGTGAGCATAATTCCGTCACGATGCGGAGTGTTCTGTGTCACAACGCTAGGCCATGTTTCAGGTCTTTATTATACTTTTCATGCCTAGTTTGCTCAACACTATTCCCACACTTCCATACTATAATTTCTACTAGTATATTATTTAAACATCAATGTGAATTCTTGCTAAACCAACACTCCTCTATCCACTTAACTCTTTACTCTTATTGCCCCAATTAACTCAATAATTTAGGGTTACAAGTATTTGATCTTTACTTAACACCATCAATTTCCATGCTTATATGTCATTAAATACAATGCCTAATGTGCTTCTCACATAAATATGGTATTCTATCATTAAAAACCCACAATCCAAAATTTGGGTCAAGAGATCTTATCTCATTTCCTTGATTTCCTTCATCCTTTAAGTCTTCCATGGTTACCAAGCCTTTTCTTTGCTTCTTCTTCCCTCTTCTCTCTTTCATCTTTTTCTTCTCTTATTCTTATTCTTCTTCTATTTTTTCTCTTATTATTCTTCTTCTTCTTCTTTTCTCATCCCCACATCTCTCTCTTTCTCTACAAAATTTTAATTTTTGGATGTAGGAATAATATCCCTTTTTTATACTAGGGGCCACTTGTAATATTCATCCTAAAGAAAAGTGTAGAAACTTTGAGAAACCTAAAAATTTCTCTAGATAGGTCTGAGTACTATTCATACATAATTTTATCTATTTTTTCAACATTGTTCTGGCTCGAATGTAGAAATATGTTCAATGTAGAAGTTGTAGGTCTCAATCTCAGCTTTTCGGCGATATAAAATTCATAAGCATCAGAGTTCGTATGAGAAAGTTATGGCCCACACACCATGGGCTATCCTGAGTGGAATATTACAGTTTTGTATCGGAATTTCGAGGAATTCACCGATTATCCCCAAAGTAATTTCATGAATGTATATGTGTGCAAACATAATTTATATTATGTAACACTCGTCCTAAGATGTAACAATAGTCGGGATTTTCGGTCGTTAAATGATCATAATGTCTGTTATAGCCCTTTAAATATTTTTAACTTAAGTACCATTTATTCTCTAATGAACGATTTATTCATAACTATTATGAATATTAATCTTTCTATTTTCAATAGAAAGACTTGAACGCTCTAATCTTTCAAGTACCGAATCAACCCTTAAGGAAGATACCTCTGTACTTCTCGCAAGAATGGGTGAACTCCATGTCTATGTTATATCCCAGCTACACAACAAACCATGTCCCCAAAGTACGTAGCTATTGATCAGGATTGCTACACCAACCTCACCTTTTCAATCAAAGAATATAGCCTGCCATGCAAGAGTTCACATTACACTCAGGATTTATATCAATTCATAAATGACCATCTTGTATATTGAAATGAATTTCTTCGTTTAACGGATATTATAAGAAACTCATTTCTATCTGGGTATAATCATATATAATCCTATCATATACGTGTTGGTTTCTATAATGTGTCCCAAACAAAGATTAAGCATATGAAATACTATATATGAATATATATAAAAGACTTGAAGCATGGCGGAATCATACTTACAAAGCTATGTGATGAAGAAGATGATCAATGGTGGAAGCTCCAAGTGTTGGAAGATTCGGCCAAGAGGAGGAAGAAGAAGGAAGCTACAAGCTTTGTGTATTCCTTGCTCTATGATGGTTTCCCTATCACCTCTTTTGATCCCTTGAAGGTGCTAGCCTTGCATGTTCCAACATCAACCTTTTCTTCAAGCTTTTGGCAACCAAATTTGAAGAAGATGAAGACCAAACTGCATGCAGTTTTCGGTCAAGTAAAGGAGAGAAGAGAGGATTTTCTTATTGATTTTGATACCAAAAATCAATTTATATTATTCATATTTTATTAAATTAATAATAAATCTATGACATAAACCATGCAATGGCTTAGAGTGTCAAACACTCAAACTCCATGCAAAACCTTGAGTGCAATGCACACTATCACCATGCATGCTTAGAGTGTTTTTACACTATTAACATGCATGCCTTATTAATAAAATAATGCATATACACAAGGTCATGTGGGCCCCACACGTTTTCCAAATGGAAGTGGGCCCACTCCACTCACGCGTTCGGGTTCGATTTCCGAAATACCGAACTTGCGTCGCGACGTTATTAATCGATTTTAAAATAATCGCGCCTAGCGAAATATTATTTACGTCGCTAACGAATTTTAATTCTAAATTAACTCGTATGCCCAATTAAAATCTAATTTTAATTTCGCGTCGAAATCGAATTCAATTTTATATCGAATATAATAATCTTACTGATTAAGTCCAATTATCGTTCTCCTCTCTCTAAATAAGGCACTTTATCAGAGTAAAGTTTTTCCCAATTAATCCAAGATTAATTACTTCATCAAATATCATAGGTGAATCTTCGGGAAGTCGACCCCAGAGACCATCCGGATATTTTGGCCTTAATCGGTCCGTCGGATAATCGAACACGTACGTAACTCGACTACGTTCTTTACCGATTCACAAGACAAGTTGCTTTCCTACAAGCCCATGCCTACCCAATGTTGGTTTCTATTATATAGGTCCCAAACAAAGATTAAGCATATGAAATACTAAAAATGAATATATATAAAAGACTTGAAGCATGGCGGAATCATACTTACAAAGTTATGTGATGAAGAAGATGAACAAAACCTTTGAATCTCCAAGCTCCAAGTTGTTGGTTGGTTTCGGCCAAGGAAGAAGAAGACTTGAAGCTCCAAGCTTTTGTATTCCAAGCTCTTTGATGGTTTCCCTATCACCTCTTTTGATCCCTTGCTTGTGCTAGCAAAAATGGAGAATGGAAGATCAAATCTTCCTTGCCCTTCCATGGTGAAGTTCGGCAATTTGAGAGAGAAGAGAGAATTGTGTGATTGTTTATTTTGTTTTACCAAAATCAATTTATATTTATGTTATAATTTATTAAATTAATAATAAATCTATGACATAAACCATGCAATGGCTTAGAGTGTCAAACACTCAAACTCCATGCAAAGCCTTTGAGTGAAATGCACACTATCACCATGCAATGCCTTAGAGTGTTTTGTACACTATTAACATGCAATGCCATATCAATGACAAGTGTCATGTGGGCCCCACACGTTTCCAATGAAAGTGGGCCCACGTCCACTCACGCGTTCGGGTTCGATATTTCCGAAATACCGAGCTAGCGTCGCGACGTTAATTAAATCGGATTTAAATAAATAATCGCTCCTAGCGAAATTATTATTTACGTCGCTTACGAATTAATTCTAAATTAACTCGTATGCCCGAATTAAAATCTAATTTTAATTTCGCGTCGAAATCGAATTTCGATTATTATATCGAATATAATAATTATATCGATTAATTCCAAATTAATCGTTCTCTCTCTCTAAATAAGGCACTTTATCCGAGATAAAGTTTCTCCGCAATTAATCCAAGATTAATTAAGTTCGAATCAAATATCATAGGTGAATCTTCAGGAAGCGACCCAAGAGATCTCCGGATATTTTGGCAGTAAATACGGTCGTCGGATAATCCGAACACGTACGTACCTCGTACTACGTCTTTACCGATTCACAAGACAAGGTTGGCTTCTAGCAAAGCGCCATGCCTACCCAATTCTCCAGAAATATTCTTATAGGAATATAAGATCTGTATCAGGCGTAGTATACCGTAGTATTGCGTACATCGATCCAGTATCGGATGATCACATGCTAGGCCTGGGGCTGGAGATGTGTCTGCCCCGTACGAAACATATATCGGACATCAAGCAACTAGTCTCTTTAAATCGGACAATCCTGACCTTGTCATATTGTCCCGACGGTTGCAACCTTTTATAGAGTACTAGTTCTGTGCCCTGCGTGATCATCACCTCCATATGTCTGAAGCGATACTTCCATCTTGACATCACATCCAGTACACTACGATTCTCGATAAACCCAGAAGAGGTGTACACAGAACCGGTTAAGGTCCCCAACCACCAAAACCAAAGTTTACCGATTGTCGCAAGTACTAGCGATGTAAGTCTCAGGTTAAGACCATATACACCTACCCTGATGCGGCCTCCCATAGACACGCAGACATACTACCAATGGGATTCCGCGGGGTCTATCCAGAGCGAAGCTGTTTTCCGTACCATCGGTAAAACACAACCTCCTATCGCACTTGCATAAGTATCCAATACTTAAATATATGAGAACTATGCCGTTGTGCCCTCACAACGTGCACAACGCAATACTAGTCTATTCCGCATTATCGATGTCCAGTCTCGATAATACTACGACTAGGGATATTTAATGATTAAACCTTTGGGGACTGATACTGTCTCATATCATTCTCAGTCCAGGTACTAATCATATGGACTTTCGCCATTTATAGTCAAAGTAAATAATTACAAAACGGCAAAAGGCAATTTCATTATCACATAGTTAATTTTGTACAATAACAATATCATTTACAAACAGTGACGCTATGGGACATAATGTCTAACAATCTCCCACTTGGCCTATAGCCAGTCACTCAAGCATCTAATACCCGAACTATGTATGTGTCGTTCAAAAACTTGCTGAAGAACAGCTTTCGTCAGCGGATCTGCAATGTTGTCATCTGATGTGACCTTCTCGACCTTTACATCGCCACGATGTATAATCTCCCGAATCAGATGGTAACGTCGAAGAACATGCTTGGACCGTTGATGAGACCTTGGTTCCTTAGCCTGTGCTATAGCCCCGTTATTGTCACAATACAATGGAACGGGCTCAGCTGCTAACGGAACTACTCCTAATCCGATTAGGAACTTTCGGATCCAAACTGCCTCCTTTGCTGCTTCAGATGCAGCGATGTACTCCGCTTCTGTTGTTGAATCGGCAACAGTATCTTGCTTGGAAGATTTCCAGCTCACTGCTCCGTTATTCAAACAAAAAATGTACCCGGATTGCGACTTGTAGTCATCCTTGTCGGTTTGGAAACTTGCATCGGTATACCCAGATACCGCAAGTTCTCCACCTCCATAAATTAAGAAAGCATCCTTAGTTCGTTTAAGATACTTAAGGATATTCTTAACTGCTATCCAGTGACCTTCACCTGGATCGGCCTGATAGCGACTGCACATGCTCAAAGCATATGAGACATCAGGTCGTGTACATATCATGGCATACATGATCGATCCGACTGCCGAGGCGAACGGTATCCGACTCATGTGGTCTCTCTCTCTCTCCTGAGTCTTAGGACACATGTCCTTAGACAGAGAGGTACCACGTACCATTGGAACCAATCCCCTCTTGGATTGTTCCATGTTGAATCTCTTCAACACTTTATCAATGTATGTACTCTGGGAGAGTCCAAGCAGCTTTCTAGATCTATCCCTGTAGATCTTTATTCCAAGAATAAAGGCTGCTTCTCCCAGATCTTTCATGGAGAATTTTAATGAAAGCCAAGCTTTCACCGACGTTAGCATGGGAATGTCATTGCCTATAAGCAATACGTCGTCGACATAAAGGACAATAAAAGTAAGTGCTCTCCCACTAACCTTCTTGTATACACAAGGGTCATCTGCGCGTTGCACGAAATCATATTCCTTTATGATCTCATCAAAACGCTGATTCCATGACCGTGATGCTTGCTTCAATCCATAAATGGATCGATTTAACTTACAAACCTTGTTTGCAAGTCTAGGTACGATAAAACCGTCAGGCTGTTGCATATAAACATCCTCCAAAAGGTTTCCGTTAAGGAAAGCGGTTTTAACGTCCATCTGCCATATCTCGAAGTCGAAATATGCAGCTATTGCAAGCATTATCCGAATGGATTTAATCATGGCAACGGGTGAGAAGGTTTCGTCATAATCAATACCATATTGTTGACGATACCCCTTCGCTACAAGCCTAGCTTGTACGTTTGTACGTTGCCATCCATGTCGGTCTTCTTCTTGAAGATCCATCTGCATCCAATAGGCTTTACGCCTTCTGGTGCATCAACCAGTGTCCAAACTTGGTTGGCGTACATGGAATCCATCTCGGACTTCATGGCTTCTTGCCATAAAGCGGAATCGATATTTTGTATCGCTTCCTCATACGTAGCCGGCTCATTATCCTCAATAAGATTAATATCTATATGAGGTGAGATCAGGAACCCATACCTCTCAGGTACTGTTCTGACTCTCTCCGACCTACGCGGTCCTTGTGTATGTGAAGTTTGTGGTACAGACTCATCCCGGACGGTCTGTTCTTGTTCCGTCGTTGATTCATTGCCAGGAACAGTATCACTACGATCTTCATCGAGTTCTACTTTCCTCCCACTTACCACTGCATTTAGGAATTCCTTCTCAAGGAAAACCGCATGTAGAGCAACAAATACTTTGTTCTCTTGTGGGTGATAGAAGTAATATCCTTTGGTTTCCCTAGGATATCCAACGAAAAGGCATTTATCAGATTTGGGTTCAAGTTTGGTACCTTCCAAACGTTTAACATATGCCCAGCATCCCCAAATCTTCAGGAAAGAGAAACCTGGTTTCCTTCCTGTCCATATCTCATATGGAGTCTGTTCAACAGACTTCGACGGTACCTTATTCAAAATAAGTATAGCACTGTTTAATGCGTATCCCCAGAAGGATATTGGTAGCTCAGTGCGACTCATCATTGACCTTACCATGTCCAACAAGGTGCGGTTTCTCCGTTCGGACACACCGTTTAATTGCGGTGTTCCAGGAGGAGTCCACTGTGAAAGAATACCATATTCTTTCAAGTAATCTTGAAACTCATAACTTAAGTATTCGCCACCACGGTCTGACCGTAATGTCTTAATACTCTTCCCTGTTTGTTTCTCCCACTTCGTGTCGAAACTCTTTGAATTTCTCAAAAGTTTCCGACTTGTGTCTCATAAGATACACATAACCGTAACGAGATGCATCATCTGTAAAGGTTACGAAGTAGTGAAATCCACCTCTAGCCTGGCTAGACATGGGCCCGCATACGTCAGTATGAACGAGAGCCAACAGTTCTGTGGCACGTTCACCTTTACCGCTAAAAGGTGATTTAGGCATTTTGCCTAAAAGACAAGATTCGCAGACGTCATATGAATTGGGATCAAATTCGTCCAAGTACCCACTCTTCGAAAGTGTGGATATGCGAGTCTTGTTGATGTGTCCTAGACGACAATGCCACATATAAGCTTCATCTTTTAGATTACTCCTTTTGAGCCTTTTGTTTGTCATTTTAGGAGATTCATTTATATTCAAAATATAAAGACCGTTATTTGCAACAGCTGTGCAAATTTCTGCATCATTTTTATATAAATAACACCCAGTGTTTCTGAATACAAAAGTGTAACCCTGCTGGGTTAACAAGGATACAGATATAATATTCCTAGTTAAACTAGGTACAAAATAACAGTTCAAAAGTTTAAGTTCATGCCCTGAGGGCAGTTCTAAAACAAAAGTCCCTACGGCCAAAACAGCAACTGGTGTTCCGTTTCCGACCCGTAGATCCATCTCCCCTGATGCCAGCACCCTGCTATCATGCAGATCCTGCACATCAGTACAAATATGAGCACCACAACCAGAATCAAAAATCCAATTTTTAAAACTAGAAGTATTCATATTTATCTCAATAACAAACATACCAGAGGCATAGCCTTGCCAGCCTTGATATCCTCCCTCTGCACAATGCCCATTCGGCAGTCACGTTTCCAGTGACCCCTCTTGCCGCAGTTGAGGCAGATGTCGCGAGATTTGTCCTTTGGCTTCCTAGAAGCCACTGTCAACTTGCCTTTGCCCTTCTTCTTGAACTTTTCTTCCTCGCACCTCCAATTGCCTTGGGCCCCCCCTTTGGCGCATGAGAGGTCGATGCATAATGCGCCTCGCGCTTGCTCCCCTTTAGGAGTTCCTTTCGGACTCCTTCAGCACGACAACAACTCTCCAAGAGTGTCGTCAGTATCCATCAACTTGTAGTTGATGATGATTTGTTTCCAAGTATCGGGAAGTTGCAAGATCATATCATAGTCAGCTCAGCCTCCAAGACTATTCCCATATTGGCCAACTCATCAATATCGGCGATCATTTGAGTCCCGTGGGCCTCAACTGATGCGTCTGTCATCCGGGAGCGGAAGAGTTTCCTTACTAGCTCGTACCTCTTCATCCGCTTATTGGTGCGGTGAAGATCACGCAATCTTGCCATCATGTTATAGGGATCCAAGTCCCTATTCTGGCGTCTGAAATGCTGAGTCATTGCAGCTAGCATAACTGACTGAGCTTGGTCACAATCATCACTATGAGTTTTCCATAACTCTAGCTCCAGTGGCTCAGTGGGTTTAGGCGGGAGAGGTCTCTGAATAGTATACAGTATCCTCTCAGCCCCAAGCACTATCTTGAGGTTCATTTCCCAGTCGGCAAAGTTTGTCCCTTTGAAGACATTATCGCCCATGATTATGTCGCGGATATTACCTTTGCCAGTCATCTTGACAACTATAGTCCAACTATAAAGTCAACGATGTTATGGGTACAGTCAAACTGTTACATATAAAAATAACAATATATTAGTCCAACTAATTATTTAAAATATTGACGAAATAATTTTGAAAGACGCGTAAGGCTAAATATCTGAATGAAATTGCAAATTCAATAATAGCCTCCCACTATTTTCTTCAAGTTTCTAACCCTCTGTAGAGAACTCGGGAAATCGAATTTCCTAGTGGGCTAGGATCCCGTTAAATAACACACAACCTTGACTTTGGCCAACAAGTTGTGATATTTAACTAGGTAGATCTCGAAGATCAATTGGATCCCATCCAATTCCTAGATCCGGTAGGTGGACATCCAAGTCCGAAACATATATATCTAATACATATGTCAATGTATCTAATACATTTTCCTAACCATTTCCTCTGAATCAACTAAGCCTTGGCTTTGGCACAACAAACCTAATGATTCCAGTTAAGCGGGACCCATTGACAAGGAAAATTTCGTAATCAATGTCGATGGACAAGAAGTGATCTTGACTTTGGCCAACAAATCACAACTTGGACAGGACACCGATGTGTAAACAATCTCATGATTCAAACACATCCTCAATTGACAAAGGTCTTGACTTTGGCCAAACAAACCAATGCCAATTTCGGATCTTGAGAAAGAATCATTCAACGGAAGGAAAATCGCTTAATATTGTTGAGGGATTTTTGCGTAATTGGCAACCAATTAATTTATCTTTGTTAGGTCTCATCATCATACACCCTTAAGCATGCTTCTAAAACATCATAAAGCGCGTAAAGTAAATAATAGTGATATGCGGATGGATATATAAACAACTTGTTCCTAGAACAAATCACTCCCTTTCCTCTCCCCGTAGCACTATTCTACTTCTACCCAATTACATAATACAATAAGAGAAACCTCATTTACATTGAGGGGAATTAGGTGAGAAGAGAATACAAAGAGATAAAGAGATAAGGCTGGACACGCAGGTCCAATTTATAAATTCCAAATTTACAATAATTTCTAAAATTACCCTTTCCCTTCTAATATCCATCCGATATACACTATTCATTCATCACATACATATATATTCAAACAAGACATGCTTTTACAACCAATCTAATCCAATTAATTAGTCTTTTTAAAGTGATCATCCAATGTTCAAACAACGGTTTGATTTTGCGCGAGTCCAACTCGATTGAGAATAAGTACATAAGGTACGAATTCGCGAATTATATCGAACTACTATTAAATCTAATTTAATTCGTATTCAATACTAATTCAATTATTTAATTCCAAATTAAATGTTTACACTTTTAATGTGCTTTAAAGACTTAGATTCTAAATCTAATCTATTGGGTCTCAAAGCCCAACTAACATCCAATGTTTAATTTAATTCAAGTCAAATGGGCTTAGAATTGATTTATTAAGGCTTGGGCTTTGGTCAATGTGGGTCAACCCCAATTACCAAGCCCAAATAAGGAATCACCCTTAAGTGCCATAAAACCAATTTTAAGCCCATAAGGCCCAATTAAATTATTAAAGCCCATTAATTAATTTTAATATTCCAAACATTAAAGTCCAATTAATTAAAGTGTAATACCAAGATTAATACATTAAATCAAATATTTCAAAAATACCCATTTAATTTATTAATCATGTATTTTGTAAAATAAATGTCCAACATTAATTTTAACAAAAATCAACTCCATTTCATGTCCTTGTTGATTCGGCCAAGGTGAGTTTTTGTGTATCGATTTGTTTTTCAATCCGATTGAATTACTAATCTACGTCCCGTACACGTTCTAAGTCATCCAATGATCTTATACACAAAAATATCAAACCACTCCAAGTAGTAATACATTCGGCCAAGGCATGGATTTGGGGAAAAATCATCCAATGCATTTTTCATGAAATTGATTCCATATAACATCATGTTATACACATGCAAGCATACTTATTAATCAAATTTCATAAGAACATGCTTATATCAATTTCATCATGCCATTCGGCCAAGGTGAATATATTGGGGAAAAATCATCCAATGCATTTTTCATAAAATTGATTCCATGTAATATCATTCTATATACATGCAAGCATACTTATTCATCAAATTTCACAAGAACATGCTTCAATCAATCAATTTATCACACCCATTCGGCCAAGGTAGAAAATTTTGGGGAAAAATCATCCAATGCATTTTTCATAAAATTGATTTCATATAATGTCATTTAACATACATATAAGCATACTCATTCATCAAATTTCACAAGAACATGCTTCAATCAATTTTACCCAAATTTTAACCTAAAGTATTTCATGCTTAAACCTAGCTCAATGATACCATTGTTGGTTTCTATTATATAGGTCCCAAACAAAGATTAAGCATATGAAATACTAAAATAAAGATATAAAAGACTTGAAGCATGGCGGAATCATACTTACAAAGTTATGTGATGAAGAAGATGAACAAATGGTAGAAGCTCCAAGTGGTGGAGGATTCGGCCAAGGGAGAAGAAGACTTGAAGCTCCAAGCTTTTGTATTCCAAGCTCTTTGATGGTTTCCCTATCACCTCTTTTGATCCCTTGCTTGTGCTAGCAAAATGGAGAATGGAAGATCAAATCTTCCTTGCCCTTCAATGGAAGTTTCGGCAATTTGAGAGAGAAGAGAAATTGTGTGATTGATTTATTTTTGTTTTACCAAAAATCAATTTATATTTATGTTATAATTTATTAAATTAATAATAAATCTATGACATAAACCATGCAATGGCTTAGAGTGTCAAACACTCAAACTCCATGCAAAGCCTTTGAGTGAAATGCACACTATCACCATGCAATGCCTTAGAGTGTTTTGTACACTATTAACATGCAATGCCATATCAATGACAAGTGTCATGTGGGCCCCACACGTTTCCCAATGAAAGTGGGCCCACGTCCACTCACGCGTTCGGGTTCGATATTTCCGAAATACCGAGCTAGCGTCGCGACGTTAATTAAATCGGATTTAAATAAATAATCGCTCCTAGCGAAATTATTATTTACGTCGCTTACGAATTAATTCTAAATTAACTCGTACGCCCGAATTAAAATCTAATTTTAATTTCGCGTCGAAATCGAATTTCGATTATTATATCGAATATAATAATTATATCGATTAATTCCAAATTAATCGTTCTCTCTCTCTAAATAAGGCACTTTATCCGAGATAAAGTTTCTCCGCAATTAATCCAAGATTAATTAAGTTCGAATCAAATATCATAGGTGAATCTTCAGGAAGCGACCCAAGAGATCTCCGGATATTTTGGCAGTAAATACGGTCGTCGGATAATCCGAACACGTACGTACCTCGTACTACGTCTTTACCGATTCACAAGACAAGGTTGGCTTCTAGCAAAGCGCCATGCCTACCCAATTCTCCAGAAATATTCTTATAGGAATATAAGATCTGTATCAGGCGTAGTATACCGTAGTATTGCGTACATCGATCCAGTATCGGATGATCACATGCTAGGCCTGGGGCTGGAGATGTGTCTGCCCCGTACGAAACATATATCGGACATCAAGCAACTAGTCTCTTTAAATCGGACAATCCTGACCTTGTCATATTGTCCCGACGGTTGCAACCTTTTATAGAGTACTAGTTCTGTGTCCTGCGTGATCATCACCTCCATATGTCTGAAGCGATACTTCCATCTTGACATCACATCCAGTACACTACGATTCTCGATAAACCCAGAAGAGGTGTACACAGAACCGGTTAAGGTCCCCAACCACCAAAACTAAAGTTTACCGATTGTCGCAAGTACTAGCGATGTAAGTCTCAGGTTAAGACCATATACACCTACCCTGATGCGGCCTCCCATAGACACGCAGACATACTACCAATGGGATTCCGCGGGGTCTATCCAGAGCGAAGCTGTTTTCCGTACCATCGGTAAAACACAACCTCCTATCGCACTTGCATAAGTATCCAATACTTAAATATATGAGAACTATGCCGTCGTGCCCTCACAACGTGCACAAGCGCAATACTAGTCTATTCCGCATTATCGATGTCCAGTCTCGATAATACTACGACTAGGGATATTTAATGATTAAACCTTTGGGGACTGATACTGTCTCATATCATTCTCAGTCCAGTACTAATCATATGGACTTTCGCCATTTATAAGTCAAAGTAAATAATATTACAAAACGGCAAAAGGCAATTTCATTATCACATAGTTAATTTTGTACAATAATACAATATCATTTACAAACAGTGACGCTATGGGACATAATGTCTAACACCACCATTCTCCAGAAATATTCTTATAGGAATATAATATCTATATCAGCTTAGTATACCGAGTATTGCGTACATCGATCCAGTTCGGTGATCACTGCTAGGCCTAGGGCTGAGATTGTGTCCTGCCGCCCCGTACGAAACATATATCGGACATCAAGCAACTAGTCTCTTTAAAAATCGGACAATCCTGACCTGTCATATTGTCCCGACGTTGCAACCTTTATGAGTACTAGTTCTGCTGTGCCCTGCGTGATTCATCACCTCCATAGTCGCTGAAGCGATACTTGCCATCTTGGACATCACATCCAGTACACTACCTTCTCGAAAACCCAATAAGAGTGTACCCAGAACCGTTTAGTCCCCACCACCAAAACCAAAGTTTACCGATTGTCGCAAGTACAGCGATGTAAGTCTCAGGTTAAGACCATATACACCTAACCTGATGCGGCCACTCCCATAGACACATAGACTACTACCAATTGGATTCCGCTGGGCTCTATCCAGAGCGAAGCGTTTTCCTGTACCATCGGTAAAACCAACCTTCCTATCGCACTTGCATAAGTATCCAATACTTAAATATATGAGAACTATGCGTTGTGCCCTCACAACGTTCACAAGCGCAATACTATCCTATTCCGCATTATCGATGTCCAGTCTCGATAAACTACGGCTAGGGATATTTAATGATTAAACCTTTATGGATTGATACTGTCTTATATCATCCAATCCAGTACTAATCATATGGACTTTCGCCTTTATATATCAAAGTAAATAAATTACAAAACGGCAAAAGGCATTTCATTATCACATAGTTAATTTTGTACAATAATACAATATCAATTTACAAACAGTGACGCTATGGGACATAATGTCTAACAATACGGTGCCTTCATTCTTATGTCACAAGGACGATCCTTGATCAAGTCGCATATAATTATAGAATGGACCGCAATATAGATAAACCACAAACAAGTACCCACTTTGTTTGCTCTTTATGGACTATTTTAGATTAATTATTTCAGACCTAAATCCTCTTGTGTATGACACTCATATACTAAGTCTGAAGCACATGAGTAATTAAGGGTAAATATTATAATTTAAAATATGTGATTTAAATCAATAATTTGATAAATGAGTAATTCATCTTTTATTTCATAAAAAATAATTATGTTTGCATTACTTGAAACTCTAGGGCATATATCTAAACAACTCTTTACTGCTATAAAAACCGTAAATTCTGCTCACTATGCTAAATCGTCTGTAATAGTTATGACTGTTTTTAACCTCCGAAACAGCCCAAACATAACCTGGAATCAGTCTCTTACAAGAATAAGAAGATGATTTCATCAACACCACTCGGTCTTCCGTGCTATTCTCATTACCAATAAATTGAAGTGTGAGCTTCACTCACAATCTTTAATCTCTAAACTCTTTAGAGAAGAAAATTTTTATCACACAATATTTCTTCTTTTTATTTTTCTTTCAACACTTGAGAAAAAAAGAAGATGAACAAGATGGCTAGGTATTTTTTAAAATGAGCTTCATGTAATAAATAAAAGATGCAATTGTTCATTTATCAATTATTTTGATTTCAATCGCATATTAAAATTATCTGATGTATCCTTGATTATATGTGCTTTCAGAATTAGTGTATGAGTGTCATACACAAGAGGATTTAAGTCTGAATTTAGTAATTTAAAATAGTTCATAGAGAGCAACAAAACAAGTACTTTGTTTGTGGTTTATCTATATCCGCGTCCATTTTGTAATTGTATGGAGACCTTGATCCAAGATCGTCCATGTGGTGACATAAGAATGAAGGCACCTTATATGATGTGATCATATAGGAATAACAATTGAGCGGAAAATATATCAATATTTACCGCCCTTTTTACTTAATATTTTATTTAGTTTCTCGGGTTTGATGAATATTTTGATGTGTTTTAGTTTATTTTGTAGATAAAATAATATTGGGACTCAATGAAATCATTTAGGACGAAATGTAGGTCAACAATGGCAAATATTGGACTTGACATATTAATTTTGGAGATTGGAAACTTGAAAGGGTTTTTTAACGAAGTGCAGTTTTGAAAATTCCAATTTTGCGCAAGTTTGGTATTTTGGCCATAACTTTTTCATCCAATATCCGATTGAGCCGATTCAAGTTGCAGATTAAATAAGACTCAGAGATCTACACGTAAAGCTTTAACTATTTTCGAATTTTGAATATTTCATGACCAAAATGGATGAAACTCCAGAGTGTGTTGTGTTAATTATTAAAGTCATTTTCAAAGAAAAAAAGAAATAAATAAATAAATAATAAAAAGTATCAAATCACCACCAAACATGATAGAAATTAGTGGAGCAATTAATAATGAATTAGGTGGAGCATTTGATGGATGATTTGATTGAGGTAAAATTTTGCCTCTAAATACAAAGCCATTTCATTTGTAAATTCATACTTTCTTCTAAGGAATTCCTTAAGAATACTAAGAAGATTGTATCTTGTTTGTTTATTTACAGCTTTCAGTAATTAATTTCCGCTTTCGCACTTTCTTTTCTTTACTTTTCCGTTTTTACTTTCCGCAATTTACTTTTACGCAAAATACTTTTCTTTCTTTAATTTTCAGTTTTTACTTTCAGTAATGAGGAGGTAACTCCCCTTTGTTGGGGTAAAAGTAAGACTTTTATTACTAATATTAGATTAATCTCCCTTAATTATAATATATAAACTAGTTAAAACCTGACTTAACGAGGATACCGCCCTATTGGTTGGTTGGTAATTATTTAAATTGGTTTTAACCTGACTAAACTGGATACCGCTTGATTGGTCGGTTGGTAATTAATTATTAATTTGACTTAATCTGGATACCGCTATATGGCTGGTTGGTAATTATCATGAAAAGTTAATATATTATATTAAAGGAGATATCTTAAATAGAAGTAATAAAAATGGATCATTTTACCTCATCATTTTCTTTTATTGTACTTTTACTTTATTTACTTTTCAGCAATTTCTTTCAGCATTTACTTTTCAGCAATTTACTTTTCAGCAATTTACTTTCAGCATTAACTTTTCAGTATTTAATTTCAGCATTTACTTTCCGTCATTTACTTTTAGCAATTTACTTTTCAACATTTTACTTTATGTCTTTTATTTTATTTAAGTTTTTACTACCCGTAAATATGTGTCGTAACTAAGCCAGTTATCTGGGGTTTTGATGAAGTCCAATATCACCGATTTATAAGGGTTAAAATTACGGTTTGGGTAATATAAGGGTTATTTATTGAGCCTTAGTCTAATGCATCTTGTTAACTGGCCATTAATAAGATTGATTCGGTAAACTTAAAATGACTTGGAAAAGGGATTTTTGGTTTAAAACCTTAGACTTAATAGCCCACGATCTTCCTTGAGGATAGATAACCCTTTTATAGATTTCCTTACAGATAGGAATATACATGTAGGGCGGGGGTAGCCATAATTAGAACTTAATCTTAATAAATCATATAACTTGGTTAACATAGGAATATGATTAATTGGGTTATACTGGGTATTTGTATTTGACCATCGGAAGAGGCTTTTACATAATTTCGTGTTCCAGGTTAATAACCAATAATTACACAAATGTAAATAACTACTTCATCTTTTAAAAAGATGTTGGAAGGATTCAACCATGTATAGTTTTTTAAATTTGAATTTTCTTCAATCTACTTTCAAGCAATTTTATTTACTTGTTTTAAGTTTTAAAGTCACCACCCAATCAAACAACCAATCCATTAGATACTTGTAATATTTAACTTCATAAATGAATAACAAAGGTTTTAAGTCATCGTGGATCGATACTTTTATACTACTTGAACGATACGTGCGCTTGCATTATACATGTGTGATTACGTGCCGGTCATAGACCTAGATAGAAATGAATTTCTTATAATATTTGTTAAATAAATAAATTCATTTCAATCTACTAGATGATCATATATTGATCGATCTGAATCCTGAGTGTATTACGAACTCATGCATTGCTGGACATGTCCATTGATTTATAAAGGTGAGGTTGGTGTAGAAATCTCGACTATGTACTTTAGGGACATGATTTTGTGTATAGCTGGGGACGTTTTACATCGATATGGAGTATATTTATTTTTGCGAAAATTTGAGAAGTATCTTCCTTAAGGATTGATACGGTACTTGAACGGTTAGAGCGCTCAAGTCTTTCTATTATGAATAGAAAGGTTAATATTCATAATAGTTATGAATAAATCGTTCATTAAAGAATCAATGGTACTTAAGGTAAAAAAAATAATTAGAGGGGTATAACGGATATTAGATCCAGCTCTAATTATGAGATAATCGTGAAAGGTCCATCCATATGTAATGACTAAATCGATGAACACTGATGTAGTTCTGCTTATATAATATATCTACAACGAGGAGAGTGTAACTTTAAGTTTTTAGTGCAATAACCTAAAGTTAATAATTTACAATATTTAATTAAAGAGTCTAATTAATATTCCGGGATTATTGGAGCTCAGAATCGTAGGTCCATTTGGTCCCCGGGTTATCTCAACAAACTGTAACAAATTAAATATAATTAGATGGTATAATTATAAACTCACATGTATTATTGATAATATCAATAATTAAAGTCACACTTAATAACTATGTTAAACTAGTTTAACATAAAGTGTTAATTTAATGATCATTTAGTTGAAATATTATTTTAAATTGATGAATTTTAAAACTCATAAATTCAAATGGAGTTACAATTTTATGTTATAAGAAATGGAAGTGAAATTTTTTTCTTGTAACTTACCAATGTATTTTATAAAACATAAACCAAAAATTGAATTTGGATATTACAGGAATGCATTTGGCCGAATTTTGCTAGGGGTTTTGGGGATGATTTTGAAATTTTTGTTAGAAATTAATCGTACATAAACCCTAAGTATATAATGAAAAATTGTTTTCATTTTTGGTGTATCTCATTTTGTTCAAAACCCTAGCTTCCTAGTTCTTTTTTTCTCTCAAGTGCTGAAAAAAAATTGTGTATGTCTTTAATCTATAAATTGTTTAGAGAATAATCTTGTGAGCATAGCCCACTCTATATTTTGTTGGTAACGAGTCATAGCACATAAGATCTTTTGAAACGCAACACAAAATCATCTTCTTCGTTCTCTTGTTGTTCTCGGCAGTGAGAATAAAAATATGCTCATTGCTGTCCATCATAGTTTCATTCGAGGCTCGGTTTGTATTGTAGTTTAGTATGATATTTTTGGGAACATGAAAGGCTGTATTAAAAATCTATTTTAAATGTATTTTGGGGGTTTTTTTAGTGGAAAAAAATTAGACCTACATTGTTTTTCCATTTGCGCCAAAACAGTGAGCATTTTTGTGTTCACAATAAGCATTTTTAGTGTTGTAAAAGTGAAATGTATTTTAACTATTTTGGGGACTGTTTTGATGGTGTTAAAATCATTAAAAACAACACAAAATAGTAGCGTATAGGGCTGTCCAGATTCTTCTAAGAAGGGAAAAAGATAGAAAATATTTCAATGTCGATCCTGATGCCTGACACGCTTCCGCTTCGAGGGCAACAATTGCCATCAAGAGCGAGGTTGAAAAGTGTTCTTAACCCTTCTTATTTTTATTAAAAAGTTCATGTTTTTTATTTATTTATATGTAATATAAATATTTTTACATGTTGTGATGAGTAGGCACAAATGTTATGTTCATGCGATGAATGTTTGTATTAAGTTCATGTGATGAATGTATTGCATTGGTTGTAATTTTTTCTGACTCTTATTTTATGTTATTTTGCTTTTGAGGAATGTAAGGCCATAAGGTAATTTTTACAATAAGTTTTATGTAATTTTTGAGGTGTATCAAGTTTTTATGTAAATTGGAGAGCCAATGCCGCCAACTACTTCAGAAGGAGTTTTTCTAAATCCATGGAGAAAGATTTGATGACCAATGGATACCTTGGTAAATTTTTTACTAATTAAATTAGTATAGAAAAATAAGAGCTCGGTCAATGTAATTTTAGTTTTTATGTTTTATGCATGTTTAATTCGAAATGTTTGAATAACATGTCATATAGGTTAAGGTGCCTACTTTTGCATTTTCACATGTCATAACATGTAATAGATGCATGAATATTCTAGTCATAAAATTTGATTTTATAAAATTTAAAAGGGTTAAATTGGAATATGATATGAATGAAAATAGATTAATAGGATTAATTATTTTTATGGTTTAAAAATTGAAAATTCGGATTTAATATATACATGGGGTTTATGAGTGCATTATATTTTTCCTTGATTTATCAGATGGAAACCCGGACGTAAATTCCATAGCCGATTCTAAATGGACGGTAGTGTGGTTTGCACTCGGGACACAATTCCACGTAACATTGGAATTTATTAAACACTTATATTAATTAAATAGTTTAATTAAAAAGTTTTGTCCCTCATTTGAATTTCTAATTTTAAACTTGTTAGTGAGCTAAAATTTTAAAAGTAAAATTAATTAGGTCACTAAAGTAAACTTAATTAAATTAGTTTAATTAAGTAAAATATTAGTTCGAAGTAATAAGAATTAGTGAACAAAATTTAAAAGTTAAAACTAGATATATCACTAATTTTGCACTAGTGTAAAGTTTAATTATGTTTTAGCCGCGTATAAACTTGTAGATACTGGTGAATTAAAATATTAGATATTTTAAGTAGAAACCTTTAATTTTAAAATAATGAGTGGGAGAGGGATATACGAAAATATATCCCACAATCTCCATTGTTAGTCAGAAATTCTGAGATTCAAAAGGCGCCTCGAGACGACTTTGTTTTCGTCCTCCTACAAATGGTATCTTTTTTAGGTCAGTATCAAGTTTGGATTCCGAGAGGATTGGAATTCTAGATGTATCTTATGAACTAACCTACCCTACTGTGACACTGCACTAATTATGTCCAATGGTTCCGGAACAGGGTTATGCTTACAAAGGAATGATTAAATGTTAATCGAAATTCCTTGATCAAATCAAATAGTGATTAGTTAATATATGAATAAGAGTTATTCCAGCATATATTAATCAATTAAGATTATCTCGATCTATCATACAAATACTTGACCTACCCTACGGAGACACTTAGGTTTCTCATTATTTAGACATGGTACATGCATCATGTTTAGTTTTATGCCTAAATATTTTGATGATTTTGATATGAGATGAATGAATATTAAAATGCATACTTGTTTTATTTTCAGCCATGGTTTCTCTGACAATTTATATTCTCTCAAATGACAAATTAACGGGAGAAAACTATGTAAAATGGAAAAATAACATGAACGTTCTTGGTCTGTAAAGACCTTAAGTTTGTCATAATAGCGGAATGTCCTCCCGAGCCGATTAGAAATTCTGGTCAAGATGTGCGCGATGCCTACCAAAAACGGGTCGCGGACAATGATAAAGCCCATTGCTACTTGCTAGAAGGGACGTATGAAGTTATTGCTACAAAGCATGGGCCAATCGCTATGACATTTTTGATGATGGAGTCATTACGGGGCATGTTCGGCCAGCCTTTAATGCGGCAACATCATGGGGCCATCGTCTAAATGATGTCCATAAGGATGAAGGGGGACATCTGTCAGAGAGCATATCTTGAGGATGATGACCTATCTTAATACGGTCGAAACTCATAGAGCTCGTATTGACGAGAATAGCCAAGTAACCATGACCATGGAAACTCCTCCGAAGAGTTCCCTGAAGTTTAAGAGCAACTATGTTCTTGACAATATTAATTTTACTTTGACTCAGCTGCTCAATGTGCTCACCCATTACGAGTCCATGCTGGTGGATCCTTGTAAGCCCAATAGAGCAGCAAAGGTTTCCGAATCTTACATATCTGCAAAGAATAAGAAGAAAAACACTGGGAAGGCTAAGGCAAAGCCCATTAAGAAGAACATTAGAAGCTCCAAGGATGCCAAGCCCAAAGGAAACTATTTAAATTCCAACAAGGATGGGCATTAGAAAAGGAACTGTCGTAAATACCTTGCAGAGCTGAAAGAGAATAAGGCCACAGGTAAATATGATTTACTTGTCATTGAGTCTCTATTAGTGGAAGATGATAAATCCGCTTGGATTGTTGATTCTGAAGCCACTAACCATGTTTATTCTTCTTTGGAGCTACTTGACTCATGGAGGGACCTTGCTGAAGGTGACTATACCATAAGGGAAGTAAAATGGGATGTCATTTCAGCTAGAGCAATGGGATTTTCAAGTTTAAATTTTTTAAATAATAATTATTTACATTTGAACAATGTGTTATTGATGCTTTGTTTTCACATGAATTTTATTTTTGTTTCTAAACTTTTGGATGATGGTTTTTCTATTTCATTTTGTAATAATTTAGTTATTAATGCTCGAAATGGATTAACTATATGCACATGAAACTCAGAAAATAACTTATATGTGTTAAGGCCATTAACATATAATTCACTGCTCAACATTGAAATATTTAAGGTTGAAAAATCTAAAACAAAACATCAAAATATTTTTCATGATGACACATATCTGTGGTATTATAGACTTTGTCATATAGCCTTGACCATATAGATAGGTTGATAAAGAACATAACTTTAAACCAGTTAAATCTTGGAATTTTATCAGTCTGCAAATCTTGTTTAGAAGGAAATCTGACAAAGAGACCTTTTACTAGAAAATGTATAATAGTCAGTCAACCGCTTGAGCTTATACATTCGGATGTTTACAGACTGATGAATATAAGAGCCCGAGGAGGTTATGAATACTTCATGATATTTATTGATAATTATTCTAAATATGGGTACATTTACCTAATACAGCACAAGTCAAATACCTTTGAAAAATTCAAAGAGTATCGTGCTGAGGTTGAGAACCAATTAGGTAAGACGATCAAAACTCTAAGATCTAATCGTGAAGAATAAAACCTTGATAGTGATTTCGATGAATTCTTGGTTGAGCATGAGATAGTATCCCAGCTCACACCACTGGAACACCACAGCATAAAAGTATTGTAGAGTGGAGAAATTAGATCCTACAAGACATTATAAGATATAAGTTTAGTTATAGTTCATTGCCTAGTACACTCTAGGGATACGTATTACAAACATTATATATATCTTTAATGTTGTTCCATCTAAATATGTTCCTAAGACTCATATAAGGGTGTCCAACACATGTGCTGAAGAATAAGACTATAAAAAAATAGCAACGTTCTCAGGTGTGCCTATTTGTAGGCTATCCTAAGGAAACTAGGGGTGGGTTCTTTTATAGTCCGGAATATAATAAATTGTTTGTGTCGAAAAATGCTACATTTCTTGGGGAGGACTATATGAGTTAGTTCAAACCTCAAAATAAAATATTACTCGATGATTTTTTTTGCAGGTTCAACCAACACACCATCGTCAATAATTGTTGACAAAAATATAATATCTTCGACATCCGAATTCCATATGCAAGTGGGAGGGTTGTTCGATAACTTGATCCCTTTCTAGGAGTTGGAGAGGCACAAATTGTTGCATCTAGTGATGGTGTAGATGATTCATTAACCTATCGTAGTGTAATGAATGATTATGATAAGAACCTCGAGATGGATTCGATATACTCTAACCCAGTCTAGAAACTTGTGCTGGGATTGGTGCTCAACGATAATTTCTTTTGTATTTCCCTGTAAATACTTATATAAAGATTCTATTATGAATAAAATAAGCTGATTCTATAATATAATATCTCTTTATATATGGTAAAGACGTAATTGACCTTAGAATGATTAGTTATGATACAGCTGCAAAACCATCACAACTGACATTGAGTTGTATCATAACAATATCATTTCTTTAACAGTTACTGGTCAAGGTTTATATTACTTGGTTAGTAAGAAAACCCGCTGAGATCGGTACATGTCGTATATTAGAATCTTGGATTTCAATGGTAGATTCTCAATGAACCATGAGTCTCAGAGACTCGTACATATATGTAGGTGTTTAATACTGAATGACCCACCGATGATTTTTAATGGATGGTACATCAACGTCAAGAAGAATCTTCTCGGGTTGAGTAACATATTGATTCTTTGACTTGGGATACCACTGTGGATATATGAGATATCCTTCATAATTTGATGGCAGTCACATCACCGACCTATTTAGGTCAGACCTCTGTTTGTTCATTGGGTGTGGATTGATCCTCAGGATATCATGTGTGTGTCAAGATCGAATCTGTCAGCTCTGTGTACAGAGCATAGGTATTCAATATAGGATTTGCAATCTGTTAAATCCATGGGCCCGTGGTATACTGTAGAAGTGAGTTCTAAGTGTTATTAAGAGATTGCTGATAGATACGTCGATGAGATTATATCTATAGAGATTTGACGTTCATATCTATATCTCTGAAATAATCTAGATAACTATGACAGATGGATTATAAGTGTGCAATGACCTTGACTTGTATGGTTCAACGAGTTTATCCATGGTCGTCTTGATTTACGTGTGGGTAGATTATGGACATGAAATTAGATTTCATGACAGATATGTTTGAACCTAGAGAGTCTTACTAATAAAATATACTCGTAGAGCACTATGGAAACTTTTATGAATAATATTTATTGTTTATAAATCATTTAACGGTTAAACGCAAGATACATGCATAGGGGGCCTTTTGGTCAATTCCTAATTAATGGGTCTTTATATTTAATATATACTTTTATTAAACACACATTAATTAATTATCAAATTATGATATTTGACATGTATCATTAATATATGTAGATATTTAGATATTTTTTTTTTATATTTACTTAATTGTTACATAATTAAAGTAATTAAAATATAAAATATCTAGGGTTATATTTATTTAAGGAAATGATTTAGTGTAAATATTTGACTTTTACATTAAAGATAAAGGTTATCAAATTGATTTTGATTTCTTTATTTTGTTTGATAATTGAAAAATATTTTTTTTCTTTTTCTTACATGTTTTGGCCAAACAAAATTGTATATAAGGGTTTTTTTTTTTTCATTTTACTTCACTTAAGTGTTAAGCCTCCAAATATTACAAAAAAAAAATTGAGAGAAAAAAGTGAAGAACAAAGAAAGAAATTGAAGAAAACTTCAAGATTTGTAAGTTTTTTCAACTTTTCTCCAACTAGAAAAATGTAACCTACAACATGTGATCCTTGGTTGTTTCTTTACTCTTTTAGTTTTGTAATAAGATTGTTGGAAGCATGATTGAAAGATTTATGTATGTATGTTAACAAAGTTTGCTTGTAAATGGTGTATAAG
>SKCR01044579.1:0-65384 GCA_019454045.1 Zanthoxylum bungeanum | reverse complement strand
ACTGGTATTCGTATTTCTCGTATCTTTTTTTTTTTTTTTTTGTGGTTTAAGCAGCTGTTATCTCAGACTTATAGGTGTCTTAGTACTGAATTTTGTATGGACCGTAGGAGCTGAGGCTCAATGCATAGAGAAATTTAGTGATAACCAGACAAGAATTAAGGGCCCCCCCACCCCACACACATAGGCATGAAGAAAATAAATCTTAATGTGTATTTGGCAACTAAAGCCAGAGACTCTTGTCCACAAAGAAACCTATGGAAGTAGAAGAAAAGAGTCCCATTAGAAACTGACGTGCCCCTTCTTCATTGATTGCTCTTAGCGCAGAGGATAAGAGTGTCCATGTTCTTCCTTCTTTTAACCAGAAGTTAAATGTTCCAAGAACCCAGTTACTCTGTCAATCATTGTCTTTCAATTTCATTCTTCAGTGTTTTTTTGGTTGTTTGCTCTTTGATTGTTTTGATCATCATAGTAGGGGTCTGCCGTCTGTGTCGCAAAACTTGAAGATTAGCTGCGACAATGGCACAGGTTTGCTGCTCGGATTCTGATGATTTACTCTTTGGATTGATGATAGCTTTTATCTTGGCGATGATGCTTTTCGTTGTCTGTCAACCCCCACCTGCAAGGAGAGTTGATGTCTATCATTGCTTTTGAATTATTTTGTAGCACATGTTTTGTTTTTTGCTATTATGTTTTTCCCAGGCCTCCTGTACTTTTGCATCTGGTATTTTGGTTCTTTACTTGCTAAAGCTATTGCTTGTATGAAAATAAGATTCAGAAGAGGATGGGAATCCGAAATAAGATTTTCTTATTCATTGAACACAATGTGCATGTTCAGAAGCTAAATCTTTCAATGTGTCCACGTTTATAAAGCTTCGAGTTCTGCTACAAATCGTATGCACAGATTGCAACTAACAGGATGGATGTGCCAAAGAAATTGTAACTGCAGATCAATTTTGAAATATGAATATGATAGCCTCAATATTCTTTATATTTAGTTTATGATTATCACATTATAATTACTGAAATGTCAGCAATAATCAACGAACTAAAGGATGATAAGACGCTGATTAAAACTAATCACAAAATATTCACATAAAACAATTACTTTTGGACGGCATTGTATATGATTAGTGCTAATTATCTTCTATCATTCACTCCCAAGGGGTGTGGTTTGATGGCATAAAGTTTAGGATTTGATTGTTCAAGTCTTACGTTCAAATTCAGGGGTGCACTTCTTCTAAGAGCTTGAGTTAGCCGATGATTTTACCTGTTCCGTTTAATCCCGGATCGGGTGATTGACGACCAAATTTCAAAAAAAAAAAAGAAAAAAAAAAGAAACTATCACTCGTGAGTCATTCTTGTAGCTCATTTTGCACGCGACTAAAGTCTATCTTCGAGCGTAGAAGAAGAGTAAATGAAAGGAAAGGCCTTTGCTCAGTGCTCACTCCTTCATATTATTATTACTCTAATTTAATAATTATTGCCTTCTGCTTTTATGTAATTGTTTTCAGTATTGTGTTAATAGAGAGAATTTTCTCAGTGAAATGCTCTTGAGATAGATCGGGATTAAGAGTTTTTCTAAGTTTCTCATGTTGGTTTTTCCCAGCTGCTGTCGCCGAAAGCCAATTTTGGCAGCAAATGAAAGTTGGCAAAAACGTGTTTACACGTTTTGCCAACCACCAAGGCGTGTGCACTGTTCACACGCCTTTGATCATTATAAAAAGCCCTTTAGGACCATTATCAATATCCCAAAGTGTATAAGCTTCAAGTAGAAAGCTTGAGAGTGTGAGGTTTTTGTGAGTTTCTTGTTGTAAACTTGTGTGTTTATTCTTGTAGTAATAAATACAATTCGGTTTTTCCTCAAATACACTCTAAAGTGATCGGTGAATCACAACAAGTGGTATCAGAGCTTTGGTTCTTCATTGGGATCGAAAAACCGAAGAACGGAGTTTGGTTCGGAAAATTCGAGTTCCGGCAAAGTTGTCAAAAATCAACTTTGAGCACACCATCAGCTAGTTCACGTCGAGACGAGCACGGTGGTATTTTCCGGCGACCGAACCGACGTCCCAGCAGCCCGCACGCGCCGCACGCGCCTTCCAGAGAGAAGCCCACGCGCCGCCAGTCTCGCCACGCGCCTCACGCGCGCCAGAGGTTGAAGACGATCCGCGTCAGCGCCACGTCATCGACACATGTCCGCCACGTCAGCATACGGTCCCGCCACCTGCCACGTCAGCTTGCCACGTCACCTGACACGTCAGCTCCGCCACGTCAGCGCCACGTCAGCACACGGGTCCCCACCTTGCCACGTCAGCACTGCCACGTCAGCGCCACGTCAGCAGCCTGGTAAATTTCATTTAGCCCCCTGAAGTTTTGAAATTTACAGTTTTGCCCCAGAAATTTTAGGAATTTACAAATCAGCCCCTGTGTCGGATTTAGACCAAAGAAGTGTCTATTCCACCATTTTCGACCGTTCCGGACGCAACGGTGACCTCCGATTTGTGAAATTCAGACCCGATTTTAGTGTATTCCCATTTTAAACTTTAAAACTTAAAATGGAGATGGATGATTCTCATTCTGGTGCAATGATTAAACTGGCTGCCACTAATTACTCCCTCTGGAGACCTAGGATGATAGATTTTTTGCATTGTAAAGATCTGTTTGATGTCATCGAGTTGAAGGGAGTGAAACCAGAGTCTGTTAAGGAGTATGACTGGAATAAACTCAACAACAGAACTTTGGGTCAGATAGGCAGTGGATCGGTCACAATGTCTTCCACCATGTAGCACAGGACACAGATGCTTATGGAATGTGGATGGAGGAAATTGGAAGACATGTTCCAGGCCAAAACAGCTCGGAATAAAGCCTTAATCATGAGGCGTTTGGTAAACCTGAAGCTACGGAGTGGAACTTCCGTTGCGGAACACACCAACGAGTTCCAGAGCCTGGTGAACCAGTTGTCTGCAGTAGACATGCAGCTGGGAGATGAAGTACAAGCCCTCTTACTACTCAGTTCCCTTCCTGATAGCTGGGAGACATTGGTGGTTACTCTCAGCAATTCCGCTCCAGGAGGTAAAGTTACCATGCCTATGGTAAAAGATGCCCTGTCGAATGAGGAGTCCAGGAGAAAAGATGTTGGCTCAGAACAGACAGAAGCCTTCGTCACAGAGACTCGAGGAAGACATCAAGGAAGAGACGGAGAGAGAGGCAGAAGCACAACCAGGGGTAGATCCTCAGATGGAAGGAAGCCTACCTATAAGTGCTACCATTGTGGCATTGTAGGCCACCTAAAGAAGAATTGCCGAAAACTGCAACGAGAGCAGAGAGAAGGCAATCACCAGCCGAAGAATGACGAAGGAGAGACACTGGTCGTTGTCCAAGCAGATGTAGCAATATGCTCCATACAGGAAGAGACATGCCTTCACAACGCAACCCAAGATGTTGAGTGGGTGGTAGATACTGCAGCATCCTACCACGTCACTCCTCACAGAGATTACTTCACAACCTACAAAGCGGGAGACTTTGGAGCAGTGAAGATGGGAAATATCAGTTCCTCTGGGATAGTAGGAATGGGTGATATTCAGTTGCGGACAAATGTCGGGTGTACATTGATCTTGAAGGATGTCCTGCATGTTCCAGAACTTCGGCTGAATGTACTCTCGGGGATAGCTCTTGACAAACAGGGCTATGAAAATCACTTCAGAAATGGCACATGGAGAATGACGAAAGGTGTCATGGTTGTCGCCCGAGGACATGCTTGCGGCGCACTATACAAGACTCATGTGAAGATTTGTGCAGACAGCCTCAATGTAGCTGAAAAAGAGGCTTCTCAAAATCTGTGGAACCAGAGACTCAGACACATGAGTGGGAGAGGGTTGTCTACCCTGAACAAGAAGGAGCTTACCAAGGATGCTGCACGAGGTCCTTGCAACCACTACTCAATTGGTAAGCAACGCAGAGTCTCATTTGATTTCTCTTCAGAGAGAAGATCAGAGTTGCTCAGTCTGGTGCACTCTGATGTTTGTGGTCCCTTGGAGGTTGATTCATTGGGTGGTAACAAGTATTTTCTGACTTTCATCGATGATGCTTCACGGAAAATCTGGGTGTATTTCCTCAAGACGAAGGATCAGGTCCTAGATCAATTCAAGCTGTTCCACGCCATGGTAGAGCATGAAACAGGGAAGAAGCTGAAGTGCCTTCGCACAGACGATGAAGGCAAGTACAGTTCCAGGGAGTTCGAAGCCTACTGCATGAGACATAGCATTCGACATGAGAGAACTGTTACACACACTCCACAACATAATGGTGTCGCTGCAAGAATGAACGCACCATTATGGAGAAAGTCAGAGGAATGATCAGTATGGCTAAGCTGCCAAAGCCATTCTGGGGAGAAGCTGTTCGTGCTGCCTGTTACCTGATCAACAGATCACCAACTGAACCGTTGAACTTGGAGATTCCGGAGAAAGTGTGGTCTGGTAAGAATCCCTCCTACACTCACCCTAGAGTATTCGGTTGTTTAGCCGTTGTATATGTATCCAATGAGCTCAGGGAGAAGCTCGATGCAAGGACAACTCCATGTATATTCCTAGGCCATGGAGATGAAGAATTTGGATACAGACTATGGGATCCGAAGGTGAAGATGGTCATCAGAAGCCAGGAAGTAGAGTTTCTGAAGACCGAACAATTGAAGACATTGAAATGCCCAGAATGTCTTCCAATCCAGTGCCAACAGAAATCCAGACCCAGCACCAGCACAATTGGCCACAGATAGGGTGCACGAGGAAATTCCAGAAGCAGAACCAGAGGAGGCAGATAGAGATGTTGAGCAGGGGGAGACACAGCCTGTTCCATCAGAGATTACAGAAGAAAGTGTTGAGCAGGGGGAGCCGCAACCCACTCCACTAGAAGCTACAAGATCATTCACAGAGATGGATGATGACAGACCTCCTGAAACCAGTAGACCTCAGACAAGAAGATCTGAGCGAGGCAGGATTCCATCAACCAGATATCCGGGATCCGAATATATTCTGCTTACTGATGTGGGGGAGCCAGAGAGTTTCCCAAAGGCAAGAAAGCACTGAAGAATAAACTGGTGAAGAAACATGACAACAGAAGATTACTGTGCAGAGACACAGTGGATTGTACTATGCAGAGACATAGCAGGAGAATACTGTACAGAGATGCAGTGAAGTGTGCTGTGCAGAGACACAGTCGACATGTCAACAAACGACGATGATCGGGACAAGCTAGAGTTGTGCAGAGACATAACCGGGATAGCTGTCAGATGATACAGAGAACTACGATTGGCTTGATCCCAACTCGGGGTACGTAGGCAGTCATACAGATGCAGCCAGGGGAGGATCCTTTGAAGGATCCGGATTTGGATGATTGATGGTCGGCTCAGTTTTGGGAAATCTTCACCGAGGGGGAGATTTGTTGGTTTCCAGCTGCTGGCGCCGAAAGCCATTTTGGCCGGCAAAAGCAAATGAAAGTTGGCCAAAACGTGTCTGTAAACGCCTCTGTTCATATAAAAGAGCCCTTTGAGGACCATTATCAATATCCCAAAGTGTATAAGCTTCAAGTAGAAAGCTTGAGAGTGTGTGAGGTTTTTTGTGAGTTTCTTGTTGTAAACTTGTAGTGTTTATTCTTGTAGTAATAAATACAATTCGGTTTTTCCTCAAATACACTCTAAAGTGATCGGTGAATCACAAACTCTCATTCTCTCTCTTTTGGTACCATCAGGGAATTCTATTCTAGGAAAGAGACCATGGAAAGGACCCGAAGAAGAAGAGGATGGCGGCTATTTCTATCTTTATGTTGCCTAAATTTTTGTCGGGAGCAGCAGCAGCAACAAACACAAACGGATATGATCATACACCTTAGTGGATTTGGATCCGGTGCTCATAAAAATATTTACTAATATATTTAAATTTTAGGGATCTATTTATATGTGTAATATTTCTTAAAACGGTCAAGATTTATCTCATATTTACATGTAAATATTTCTTAGTGAGTATTCAAGATTTATTTCCTAATTTGTTTTTATTTTTATTTTTTGCAAGAATTTGTTTTTATTTTTATTTCTTAAAGTGATGGACTATTTTTTTCTCTGAAAATTCGCTGCCAAATTATCCATTTCAGATTAAATGAAACATATAAAATCTCCGATAACATAAGATCTTAAGTTTAGATCCTGAATCCTACACCAAATCACGTCCATTGGGGATATTGATGGACTACTTACCAAGTTTCTGATTACAAATTGAAATATAATTTCAAAGTGATAACCTAAAATGCATACACATAACATGTTGAGTTTAATATCCTGCTATCAAACAACAACTACAAATTTTTATGTTCTGAATTTTAAATAATCAGAGATTTTGTACTCGTGATTAATTTTATTGACTACTAAGACTTTCCATAGCAATCTATTCATAAAAATGAAATATACAATCCCCCCCCCCCAAACATTTACAGTAGACAGAAGGAATGGAATGCTGGGATGAATCCAGGTATCATTTACAATGAAAAAAAATATATGCATCCATCTATGAACTCCGAAAGTTTCAGAAAAATCGCATGCAACAGCATAAACAAATTCCTTCTCAAGTAAAATCTTAGAATATGAGCGCAAAACTTGACTTCATGTATCAGTGAAGGGGTAAAATTCAGCCCCTCCAAATGATATAAAAAGATTTAATGCATAAGAACCAAGGAATCACAAACTCTATAGTCGCGGATTCAATCACGAACCATTTACCCTGTAAACATCAAATCACTAAATTCATACCTGTTCAAGTTACGGCTTGTCGAAATACCATAAGGTCACTCAAGACAATAAACAACGCACACATGTGGACTCTGAAACCTGTTACAGCATCTCGTAGAAGATTCTCGAAGAGGAAATTTATCATACCCCCTCAACGAAAACATAAGACTTGGTATCATGAATCCTCATATACCAAGCCCCCTCGAAAAAACAAACTAAATTCATACTGGACTCTAACTTCTCACCTTAAGAAAGGCTTAGCAATCAACTCAAGAACTTTTAAAGTAACTCATTGCAACCAAATAGATTATTCCTTTCAGGATAATTGACCTTTTCTTCATATAAATGAATTAAGCAAAAATCAAGTTAGACCTAGTAGCATTTGAAATTTTAACGTTTAAATTGTTCTGCACCTAATGACCTCAATATCCTAGTCATCTGTCTTTCTTCCACCAAGTTGATCAGGAAACCTAATGTGCAACTTTAACACTCTTAAAAAAAAAAACACTGGTGTTGGTTTTACCAAAACTTTGCTTGAAATATTAACAGTGTCAACCACCCAAAATGTTGGATCCCGGTTAAGTGAGATGGCATCCACTTCAAGCCCACAAAAGTTGAACAAACCAAAAAAGGTATACCATATCCACCAAAACCAAAAATGGGGCATCCATAGCCAAACACTTTGAACTTAATTTTCCCATTATACTGCAAAATGAGCATGCAAATTCTAATTCATTTACAACATACATGATACAACTGCATATACAGAAAGTAAAGATCAACCAACCAAGAACCAACATAACGCGGCTAATGAAACAAAAGTCAGATAGGATGATGTCCACCCAACGCTTACATAAGTTTGATTAAAGAGCATTTTAAAAGAGCACAAGCAACAAGCATCTATGATTTGTTAATAGTTATTGTTACTCAACACTGAAACCTTCTGAATAAACCATTTCCTCAATTGAACATAATTCTCCGAGCACAGCTTGCTGCTCTAAATGAAAGCACTTTGAGTGAGTAAATACACACCAACAGAACATGCAGCTCATTAGACAAAAGTTAGTTGTCAGAAGACAAATATAATCATAATTTCACCATTTTGATGCACGCACTAGCTACATTGTTATACAGTTATAGAAAGTACGGTATGAGGTGAGGATGCATGCCTTATAGCCGAGAATATAAAATCATTGGCAAAGCGGAATAGCACACAACTATAACTGTTTAATCATGGCTGTCTCAAGGCATTACAAAGTACAAACTAAATCTTCATATGCATCTACTATGATTCACAATCATCATTATCAGAGCACAAGGATACCAGTTAAGGAATAATCAATAGCTCCAATTCATTGAAGAATATATTCAGGCATTGGAAAGCCGCTTTCTAGATTGAAAAATTTAGTATTCTAACTACCATTTCACTCTGAAATGTATGAAGAAAAAGAAAAAGAAATCTGAAATCAGCATTCTTTATTAAGCATGTTCCTTAAAAACCAAGTCAATCTAGATTTTCCCTCATTGTAGACCACGCTTATAAAAAATGATGAGCAAAACTACAGCAAAATCATAAAAAAGAAACTACTATATACCAGAAATTTTCACTTGATTAAAACATATATAAGTGAAAGAATAAAACTAACAAGAAATACTACTAGAACCACATCAAAAAACAAAACATAAAAGAAAACAAATGCTAAAAGGTTTAAACTACTTCAGTCATTGCATTCCATCTTATGTTGCATGGCTGAAAACTCAAAATCACCTCAAATACTACAACCCACTGACCAAAACCTCATGAAAAACCCTTCCCAAGTTTCTGTATCGCACAATACATCTTCCTCCTCGACCCCACGGCATTTATCCCCATATCCTTCAAATCCTCTAATGTCAACTTTGGCAACACCTCATCATCCACCTCATGAACTTCGAAAACCGGCGCATATCTCCCTAACCCTAAACTATTCAACCAAATTCTCACCCCATCTTCACTCCCTCCCCTATTCCACTCCCTTGCATCATTATCCGATGGCCCAGATAACTCCACTCCATCATTGTGGTCCCTACTTCCTCTAACATGCCCTCTCCTATTGCAATAAAAATCCTCCCTTTCATGCCCATCAACAGCTATATTGTCAAGAGAATGAACTGGGCTTTGCTCTTTCAATGGACTCTCCGAATTTTCCATATTAAATTCACGATAACCATTTTCCAACTCTTCTCCATCACTATACTTAGAGTCTCCAACTTCAAAGTTGTTGGTGTTGTCAACAACGTCGTCGTTTTTGTTATTGTTATCTCCACCGCTTTCGTTATTTTTAGATACCCAATTAGACCTAACCCTTTTAATAGACCCTCTCTTCTTCGAATCCTTCACTTTCCAGCTCAAAATCGCGATACTATCAAGATTCTCATCTAGGGTTTCATTCAATTCTCCTGAATTAGGGTTCAGATTCGTTAAAGCTCGAACCTTTGACGACTTATTAACTTCCTTTTTGTGATCCACATCGGCCACGTGATGGTGCTTGAATTGTCTGGCGGCGTTAGATGTAGTGTTGATGATTCTCCGCACGTGCGAGTCGTACGGCTGGTGTTGGTGTTGGTGCTGGTCGCCGCCAATGTCACCTAATCTGACGCTTGGCCTTCGCTGACGCTTTGATCCAACGGTTTCCGAAGTCGGAATAATCATCAGTGCTCCTCCGCCCGCAACGGCGCCGTTTAACTTGCCCTCAGGTGGCTCCCCCATTTTATTAGAGAGAGAGATAATCAAAGCTTTGAGGTTTGTTTTTTGTTGGGCACTGGACGCGTGTACATATTCTGAATTTATGACGCAGTACACGCGCTGATAAGCGATTGAGAAATACTTGCTGTGGGCTCAAAATTATTGAGCCACACATGATTTATTTGTTGTTGCTTATTATTTATTATTAAATGTTTGTGGTGGTTAAAATTATGGCAATAATTAAATCCAAGAAATGAACTGAACTGAGTTTTTTTTCATTAATTAGTTAATTAATGCATGTTAGTGGTAGAAAAACTCGAATCCAACCAGACCAAATCAAGCCCAAAGTAAATTTTTTTAGGGTCCCAGTTTAGGCAAAAAAAAAACCTAAACTTGCCCTATTTTTGTTAATAAAAAATATATTTTTTAATTATAAAAACTAATTTTGAAATTTTTTAAAAAAAATTAAAATTTTTTTTTTTTTTGAAAAGCCTAACTCTACTCAAACCCGAACAGGCTTGAATTCGGCCCAGCCCAACCACATGAGGATTGCCGGACCATGCCGATTGCCACTCTTACAACCATCCCCATTTCATTTAGTACCATATTTCAAATGATCAAGCCTCTATATGGGAAATTAAACAAATACCTAAAAATGTCCAAACTTGGTTTCCTTTTCTTTTCAGTAAAAATAGCATTTTATAAAACAATACCCCACACTGAAATCATCAACTAACTACGTGAGTTTTTCAAACAACCGCTTAGACTATTGTAAGCGGAACTTAAGTACTTTAAACCCTCCATTTAATGGATCAAAGACAACGCTTGAACATCCCTTAACTAGTATCTAGACGGATTGAAATATCAAAACGCCTACCGGCAGTCGAATGTCATCCACCGCTAGATGCTTGCTATCATACTTACGATATTCTTGTCAAAATGCTTTCTTTCGACTACAAACGTTAGAAAAGTTTTAAGTTTGACTATTTTTATAAATTAGTAAAAATTCTGGGTCACATCTCCATATAAATTAACATGATTCACAAGATGCCATTGCTTTCCTCTCTATTTTCAGTTTCTTGGTAGCTGATAGAACCTAACACAAACACATATATTCAAAATTTCAAATAAAATAAGGCATAGGTGAGTCCATAAAAAACAATGAAATGGATACGCGTAACTTAACTAGTTTTTAATTCAATCATCTTGTGTTTTGTATAAATAATTTGGACATGGTATCACTTCGAAAACTGCAATGTCCAGTCGTATTTGCAAACAAAGACATGCTAGAAAGAAGAGTTTGGTCAGACACAAACGCGTTGCAAACTTTAAGAGTTAAAGACCTGGATGTCATGAACCATTTCCCCAAAAAAAAAAAAAATCCGCTAAGAACAATGAAGCGACAAATGATGTCAACAAGTTATTCCTGAACCTGCATTTTGATTTTTTCCTGCAGAAACTATGACTGCAAATGTGTAAGGGGGCATGAAATACTTACTGTTGTATCAGCAGCACCAGTAAGCAGCCTCTTCTTTTTCACCACTTGAATGGTGTTTTGGGATATAAGGATCTAAAGCTTCACAGATTTGAGAAGATAAAGTCTAGTTGCCTCAATCCAATTACGATGGCACCATGCAAAGCTGACCATGTCCGGAATTGTGCTCCAAAGGGTACATAGTGGCGCCTTTCACAAATTTTTTATGGTCAACAGCAGCCTTTCTGAGGCTTGAAACCAATGCAGGCTTCACTCGCTTCTTTATCAAAGAACAAGTATCGAGTGGGTTTGAAGACCCTGCTCCAACCATCCTAATGAGCATGAGGAAAAAAAAGCATTAAATGCATGTGCAAGTCACAGTTCAGAATAAAAATGGGGAAAAAAATGGGGATAATTTACCTCAACAATTTCTCTGATGCTATTCTTGCAGCTTTAATTGTATTTCGACTAGGTACCCATTTCACAACACGGTTCGGGTCAGCTCGTAATGGGGAATGGATTTTGACAAGCTGCACCAGACAAAATGCCGAAGTTAAAGATTAAACTCCTAATAAATAATTTAAGGCTTCCACTTGTATCACAAGGAAAGAATTAGAACGAAGATTATAACTACGTCACATATCAATTCTGACGTTTACCAACAAATTCAATAATAGATTAAAAAGTCAAAGGATTAGAACTTCCACTAGGATACTCCCAACTGGACACAATGACGTTGAGTTGATGTCCCAACCTATAGCATATGCTGCAGGACGAAAGCCTTTCCTCATATGGCCTTCATGCTTTTTTTTTTTTTTTTTTTAAATGTAAAAAATCTAACTAATATAAAGGTTGCTTTGTGAGAGAAACAAGGAGAAAGCACTTCTAGACTTACCCCTAAACATTCCATCAACTGGTAATAAGCCCTTCCTTGCAGAGGAGTATGACCCTTTCGAGATTCAGAGAAATACCTAGTCCTGAAAAAATAGTGTAAAATGATTCAATCAGGTGAATATAAAAACTTTAGAGAGACGAAAAATTGACACAACTAATTGTCAAAAGTTAATCAATACCATTCTTTATAGCCCGGATCCACTGTGAAACCATACATATCTACTGAATCACATATAGAAAGAGCAAATTCGAGGGCCTTGAGCCCAGTTCCCTTTGCTGCTGAACCAAAGGATGCACCTAGCATGAGATATACAGGATTTTTTATTGGAATTTCCTGCATAAGGGAAGCCAAATTAGAAAAGGAAAAAAGAACCCCATATGGAGAAGCACGATGTATTTCTCAATACTTCAAATAGAGAACCATTCGGATATGGGAGAACCCAATGACCAATGAAAAACAAGTTTGCCTACTATGATTTGGGCTTGCAGTGCTCTGATGTTATGAATATAATCCCCCCTGCTACTCAAAACAAAGAAAATAAACAAGAAAAGGGGAAAGAGGAGGGGGTTGGATAGAATTAAAAAAGGGTAAAAGTGTATTCTGACATCCACAGTTCAGATAGATTCATTTCAGTTAAAGAGTAAAAAAGCCTACTCCCACTTTCAGCTTCTTAAATACGAGTTCCCCTCAATAGCCATAGAAATCCAATCACAAATAAAAATTTCATCTCAGATATATCTTACTGATACCATTATCCTGTTAAAATCCCAAGGCGCTGCACCAATCAAACCAATAATGAGAATCAACTTATGTGTTAGACAAAAGGATTGACAATTTAATACGTCTTCTGCTGATTATGTCTATCTACTCCATGCTACAGCAGAGCTTAACAACATATTCACCTCTCTGAAACCTATGTTCATAAAAGACTTGGCGGCAAACTAACAAGATTTGGAAGGCTTGTTCATAGACAACAACCAAAAGTATATGTTGAAAAATATTTCATGATTGAACATTACAATTTCGAAAAGATACAATGAAATTGAGGAGTCAATACAGAGACTATTCATAAGAATGCCAATTGGGGCACAAAATACAAGGTCTACATCACAAGACAGTGGAGAAAACATAGGATCTACAGTGTTTAAGAAAACAAATAGAGATATATGGTCTCTAACCTGAACAATAAAAGCATGAGAGCCAACACTAAAAACATCATGAAGACTGAATCAATGTGAACCAGTCCGGGATGGAAAGGAGGATACAAAAATAAAAGTAGGATAGACTGCTATATGGTCTGACATCAGCAAAGATTTCTAACAAATCTGATTAAGCGTCCTACTAAGATAGATTTAAAAAAAAAAAAATACAATTTATAACAAATGATTAAATCAGAATATATAAGATGTCAAAAAAATGAATGCAAAAATTAAAATTAAAATAAATTGGAGAAGCATATTAATTCTGTACTTTAAATACATCTGTTGACAAAACGATCACAAGTTTGTGAGGAAGCTATACAAAGAAAATAAATGAGAACAATGCGCATACCTGAATCATCTTGCTCATGATGTCATGAATAGTGGTTTTAACTATCAGGACCTCCTTCCTTGTTTCTGCAGTAAATTTGATTTTCAGTGTGCATCTTGTAATATGCAATATATATAATAAAAGCGGACAGTGCTTGTACCATCTAACTCTACAACTTTATCAAGAGCTTTGGCAGACCCCCTGTTAAGAAGACGAAATGTACTTTTCTTGCCCACATAATCAGAATAGTTCTGCAATAAAACAAGAAAAAAGTAACTAAAAGAGAGACTCTCGGTGGGTAAAAAGCAGAAATATTGCTGGTCAAAAATAAGAACATATTAACCTGGATTGGTGCCCCATTCTCTCTAATAACAACATCATAACCATCTATCTCCTTCCCAAACCTTGTTTTCAAAAGATCTCCCGAGTTACCAATAACAGCACACCGACCAAACTGCCGGGGAGAATATGGTGGAGTCTCTGGGAGTACTAGTGAAAGCTTCTCCATACATAAAGTTTTATTCTGACAGCGGTTGCTGCAATAAAATGTGAATCACATCAAACTACATCTACATGTGACTAGCTTATAAATCCCAGCTCATGCTCATCAAGTAAACCACAACCAGCATCTAGGGAGAAAGCTTTAAATTCTGACGAAATTCTACCAGACAGTACAAAGATAAAAAATTTCTTTTGCATGTCTTCCTAATAATTTAATGGAGAAAATAAAAATTAAAAAGCCAATTTGAGCATTTACACAGCGCTAGACAAAATAATATTTTAATATAGCATATTCCTATATCTCAAACATTTTATTAAGTTGGCACAACAAAAAATATCCACTTTATCCTTGCCTCAAACTGCAGTCAGGGATTTAATATTTCGATCATCTGTAGAATCTGAAAGGACTGACATTATAAACTATACTCTTTTACATGCTTTACACATATGAATAGCGAAACTCAATTAATAGTCTCCTCAATTAGACATTATTTTTCCACATGTTATATTATATATAATTAATATATTATTCAGTTAGGTGTCACCAGAATACTTACAGAAGTACTCCTTTATTAATCCTACGCCACGCATATTCCTCCCAGCCATTCGGTAAAGCATCAATGTATTCCTTAGTGAGAATTGTAGTACTGTTCCTCACCTGAGCAATCAACACACTGAATAACAAATCAATTGCAAAGAATGAAACAAAATGCAAAATAAGTACATTGAACGGTGGGCAACACTAAGTAGCAAACTCACCCGTTCCCATGCAGCTACAGCTTCACACAGATCAAAGTCAAATGATAAACTTTCAAGCTCTCCAGTATTAGGATCTCGCTGTTTAAATTTCAAACAAAAAACTAAGTCATAACATACTGATCGGAGCTCCTTGAATACCATAACATTTCCAAATGTCAAAAAGAATGTGCACAGTAAAAAATTAATAAAATAAATTAACACCTACCCATTTGGGGACAGTATCTTTGGGGAAGTTAACCGTAACTTGGCAGTAATCTTCACCACTGACAGCTTCTAAACCTAATCCATTTGCACTCTGCATCATCACAAAACGCATTACATAAAACCACTGATTAAAACAAAACACAATAAATACATACAACTTCTAGAGGCCAACATTAAAATTTTAAATATGATAGCAGCATTTGGCCATGACTAATAGCTTCAATACCAAAAATTAAAGACGGCTACACAAAATAAACCCACCCAAAACCTTTTGTTTTTCTTGAAACATTCAAAACCCCGCAGCCAAACCACCCGAACCGGGCTTCAGCGGAGCAGATAAAATCATCGGCTGCCCCAGACTCTTACAATAAATGCACAGACATGCCATTTGCGACCAAACCACACACTAAACAACAAATCTCAATAGCATCAATTTTTTTTTTTAAAAAAAATAAAGAAATAAAATAACTAACCACACACTTGCGGAAATCACTCTGTAGAGACACGAATGCTTCATAATCTTCATTTGAAACACGATAATGATCTACAAAAGCAAATCAAATTATATAAATTAATACAATTAAATTAACAATTACATGAATGTGTCTACAGAGAGAGAGAGAAAAAGAAAGCATACATAAATTGGAGACACCAGTGATGTAAATGAAGATGGCAGCGAATCCTGATGCTAAAGCAAGTAAAAAAGCCAACTGCAGTAGCCTCATCTCATCTGTTTTCAATTTTCTTCTTCTTCTTTTTTTTTTTTTTTTAAAAAAAATCGTATTTGGTTTTGCTTAATTCGTTATGAAGTTGAAATTAAACCCAGCTTCAAAACTCAAATGGCTACTCAGCATCAGCAGCACAAGTGCTGGCTCTTGGCTAGTTGGCTGGATCTGGACAAGCTTCTCAGTTTAATGATCAGACGTCACGCTAATTTAGAGTTGTGTTGGATTTGAATGAAACGCACCGTCTTGAACTTATTGGGCTTTCAGCCCAAGTAAAGCCCAGCCTGTGATCGGAGTTTAATGTTTATGAGCAAGAGATGATTTTGACGTATAGAAACATAACAAAAACATACTTGGGTAAAATCTCGGTGTTGAATTTTGATCCAACGGTTTAGATTTGGCTGAAATGAGCCCCCCTCGATCCCAAAAAGACAACCAAAATTTTTCCCTATGTCCTGAGCTATAAAACATTGGAAAATACCAGGGAATTAAATAAAAGATAAAAGGTGATCTCATAAGTCATAACTGCTGTATTTTATTTTTTATTTTTTAAAAATAAGTACATATGATAAATGAATTTTGATACTAAGAAAATATATTTTATGTATGGGAGTCTATTCAAATGATTTGAGATTTAAAAATATCTCTGGATAGGTGACATCCATATCGCATTTCTTGCATATTTTTTTGATTTGGCTATAAATATAAACATACTGATATTATTGAGACTCATCCTCTTTATAAGTTAATATATATTTTTTTCATAAATACAGTAGGCTTAGATAGATATAAAAGCCATGAAAAACAATTAATATTAAGTACCTATGAGAAGATTATCAAAGATCTCTTGATAGACTACATTTTTTATTTTTTTGTGCCTCTAGTTTTTTTTTTTTTTTTGGTTCCCCACCCGGTATCCAGTGCCGCATTGGGCCTGACTAATCCGGATTCGGACCGAGAGCTGTACGGTATGATCATCCCAACGATGGTGACTCTAGCGGGACTCGAACTGAGGAACATACCCAGTCAAACCTCCTATGATTGAGCCAGCTACCACTCAACCAATCACTCGTTGGTGGCTCTAGCTTCTTCATTATCAGATGTAATCAAAAATCTGTAAGCCTCTGAAAGAAGTGACTCTTGAAATTGCAACATAAAGTTGTCTAGACGGGGTTTAGGCAGATACAACCCTACAACGTCTGCAGAATTAAGAGCATATGTACCAAAACAATCACCTGATAGGACTAAAACTAATCGTCAAAGGATTCGTAATCGCTGAGAATCAAAATGAAAATCCTTATCAAATATCGCTCCCTCTTCAATTTAATTGGGTTTGGGTACAGTAAGTAAAGCCTTAAATGAATAAACCCTTCGTCATTCTTCACGCTAGCTTTACAAATTATGCTGGAACATGAGTAGATGAACAGCTTGTAGCAATTAATTCATTCGACATGCTGCAGCTCTATAGCTTTAAATAAAATATCAAAGACAAAGTAGGCCCAATGACGGTTGTGGAAGAGAAAGGAAACCCTTTCGAAGGTATTAAAATATTATGTTTCCCCTTACCCTATGTTATTTAGCTCTATTTTTTTTTCTTTCCAGAGAGACTAATATATCCCATTTTAAGAATTTTTATGGTAAAAAGAAAAAAAGTAATTAATGATTTGATAATTTTGTGTATTTTATGTATGGGCTAAATTTGGGCCCAAGGGTAAAATTGTTTTTTCACTTCGAACCAACAATAAACAAAGCCCAAGAGTGATAACCCAGCCCAAAGAATTTAACATTATTAAGTCACAATTAAGCCAGCAGCTTAAAGACAACCCTTCCTTATTATATACCAACTACTCTTCCTCCTTTTTCCCAACACAAGACATATTTTCACATGCTCAGCCTATTTTCATCAAATACATGAGCACATTGTGAGACTTATGCCAACTAATGAAGTCATCTTTCTCCACCTATAAAATAGCAACACAATTCAAAACATTCTCATTCAAGTCTTAGCTCTCAAACTTGAGCTCTCAGAGCCTCTTACTCTCTAAACATTGGCCCACCGCCCTCACGGCAGTCAACAGAAATCAAGGTAACCTCAGACCTTGTTCTTCATTATTTACCGCTCGTCTTCACTACTGACTTGAGAGCGTCGGAGTGCCTACGGTACCCACCACACCGGTGGGCAGTACTCCCCGCTCACTCTATCTTTGTTTTGTAGGATCGCTAGTGTCTCATACTACAAATTCTCGATTGTGGATCTCGGGAGAAATCCAGCATCCACATTTCGTATAAAAGTGATGTGAAAACTTTCCTAAAATTGATTCCTAATAAACATTTTAGCCATTTTAGGGCACTTGTTCGCATGACTCATTAATGAAATCATGCTGCAACAACCTTTAAAGTCCATCAAACACAATTTCTAATTAATCTCCACTCAGACAAGTGTCAGTCTAATTATAATGCCAAATGACAGTTTCTACTGTTAGGGTTGGTGCTTTCAGCGCTAATCCGGATCGTATTTATGTCCGATTTATGAATATGAGCAATATCTTTTTCCATAATATTACTAATTTAAATGGTAGCACCTCTTGTCTTTTATATACATATTCGATCTAATTTCGATTAGATTGATTAGATTGAAACTAAATCTGATTTAGTGATATGTATATATATTAGACAAAAACCCCATGATTTACAACGTAGTGCGCAGTTACAACATAGTTTGTAATTGACATTGGGAAGTGTCACTATAAGTTATATATCCTTAAATTAAGTTCATGGTCAAGATTTGCTAACACGGGTCGGTTAGTAAAATCCGCTGAGACCAGTACATGTCATATATCGTGACTTGGTCCGATGATTTATCCCAATGAACTATCAGTCTTGGGAGACTCGTATAGACGTGTGATGAGTGGTATTTTTATCACTATTTCCCACTCATTTATCCTAATATTTTGTATAGTTTCTTGAGTCTTGTGAATATTTTGATGTGTTTTGTGTTATTTTGTAGATAAATAAAGTTTCAGGACATTCTGGAGGTGATTTGGGGCCAAAACAGTGAAAATTGGCGAAAAAGGGCATTTTGGTAATTTCCGGCGTCGCGACGCCCCGACCTGCAGCGTCGCGCCGAATCTGCTAACATGCGCCTGGTCAACTGGTCAGAATTTGAGAAGTTTGACTTTGCTAACGTGCGCCGTGCCACGTGTCACCATCACAGCCAATCTGCTAACGTGCGCCGTGCCACGTGTCATCATCATATGCTGCCGACACTCAGAGTTGACACGTGTCGCCTCGTCATCAGCCATGTCATCGGTCAAAAAGTCAACTTCGCCATGTGTCACGCCACGTCATCCGCCACGTCACAAGGTCAACCAAGTCAACTTGCCACGTCAGCATCAGCCAATCACAGCGTGACACGTGTCGCCACGTGTCGCAATCCTATGGTGCCGACAATTGAACAGTCAGCCGCCTTGCCACGTCAGCGCCACATCAGCATGACGTCATCAATGACGTCATCACAATAATTGAGTCTTAGTCGCCTTGCCATGTGTCGCGTGAACAGTCAGCCGCCGTGCCACGTGTCGCCTCCTCAGCGTGCCACGTCGAACTATTCCAGCGTCGCGACGCTGAAGCAAAATTTTTCTATAAATTCAGCGCGAATTTCAGATTTTACAGACCAATTCTCTCTCTTCTATTTCCGTGTAAAAAGAGAGTTTCTCTCTCTAGAATCTTTAGTTTTTAATTTTTTACTTTTGTAATTAATTTTTAATTACGTTTTGTAATAATAATAATTTACTTTCTTTATTTTACAGTTTTTACTATTTACCATGAGGAGGTAATTTCCATAGCTAATGTGAAAGGTAATTCTTTTACTGTTACTATTTAGATTAATCTCCCTTAAAAATAATATATTTACTATTTAAAATACTGATTAATAAAGGATACCGCTATATTGGTCGGTTGGCAATTCAATTTAATTTGGTTTAAACCTGATTAATCAAGGATACCGCTATATTGGTCGGTTGGTAAATTTATTTTCTGTTGGTTTGAACCTGATTAATCAAGGATACCGCCAGATTGGTCGGTTGGTAAATTTATTTTGGTACCGCCTTTATGGCTGGATTATGGACAAATATTACCACCTATATGGCTGGTTGGACTTAATTTGACTTAATCAGGATACCGCCAGATTGGTCGGTTGGTAAAATATTATCACAAGTTTATATATTATTTTATGGGAGATATCTAAATTAGTAGTAGTAAAAGTAATTCCTTTTACCTTAGCATTTTATTGTAATTTACTTTTCAGCACTGTTACTTTATGGTTTTTACTTTTAAGTTTTTACTAGCCCTAGCTATGTGTCATAACTAAGTTAGTATCTAGGGTTGTGATGAATTTCAATATCACGGGTTTATAAGGGTATATTATAATTTGGGTAATATAAAGATTTATTTATTGAGTCTTAATCTTAATGCTCTTTAATTAACTGGCCATAAATTAAATTGATTAGGTAAACTTAAAATGAACTAGACATAGGGATTTTAAGTTTAAGACCTTAGACTCAATAGCCCACGATCTTCCTTAAGGATAGATAACCCTTTTAATAGATTTCCTTACAGGATAGGAATATACCTGTCGGGCGGGGGTAGCCATAATTGGAACTTAATCTTAATGAATCTAGGTAATTTGGTTGACATAGACATATGGTTCAATTGGATTATACTAGGTATTTGTAATTGACCATCGGAATAGGCTTTTACATAAATTAGTGTTCCAGGTTAATAAATCAATATATTACCCAACTATAAGATAACCACTTCATCTTTAAATAATATTGGAATAAATCACAACCCTAGATAGTTTTTAATATTTAATTTTCTTAAAATCTACCTTCGAACAATTTTATTTACTAGTCTTTAAATTTAGAATCGTCGTCATTTCAAATCAATTAAACAACCTGTTAGATACTAGTAATCATTTAACCTCATAAAATTAATAACTTAGGTATTATGTCCTCGTGGGATCGATACTTTTTATACTACTTGAACGATACGTACGCTTGCGTTATACGTGTGTGTTTACGCCGGTCAACGTGTAGGTATTTATTTGATAAACACTGAACGACTTACCGAAGATTTCCTAATAGATGGTACACAAACGTCAATAGGAATATTCTCGGGTTGAGTAGCATACTGATTCATTGACTTGAGATACCACTGTGGATATATGAGTTATCATCCACACTTAGATGACAGTCACCTCACCGATCTATTTAGATTAGACCTCCGTCTGTTCGTTGGGTGTGGACTCATGCTCATGATATCATGTGAGTATCAAGAAAAGATCTGTCAGTTCTGTGTACAAAACATAGGTAGTTCATATGTGATTAGCAATCTGTTAAATCTATGGTGATAGTATACTTCGGAAGTGACATCTGAATATTATTTAGAGATTGCTAATAGATACGTCGACGGGATTATTCCTATAAAGATTTGACGTTTATATCTATATCTCTGGATAATCCAGATACCTGTGACGGATGGATTATACGTATGCAGTGACCTCGACCTGAATGATTCAGCGAGTTTATCTGTGGTCATCATGATTTACGAGTGGGTGAATTATTGAAATGAAATTGGATTTCGTGACGGATATGCAGGAATCTAGAGAATCTCACTAATGAAATATACTCGTAGAGCATTAGGGCAACTGTTATGAATAATACTGATTATTTATAACTCGTTTAACGGTTAAACGAAAAATACATGCAATCGGGACATAACGATCATTTTCGAATTAATGTGTATTTGTATTTAATACTTGATTTGACGTGATCGTAGCATTACTAGAGTCGAGCACGATTGATCCAATCTATATACCAGTTGGGCCAATTACAAGACATAAAGCTCAGAAGATCAAAGACGTTATGGCAGACCTGGCCGAACGTCATGTAGCCGATTTGAAGAAGCACATTAGAGACCAATTGGACTTCAAGAAAGAGGGTTATACACTTGACCCGAGTCATCGAGGAGCAACATGGATCGATTTCGTTTGTTTAGGCTTATTTATTATTTATTTTCATGTATGGAACCAACGTGGATGATCGTTTTTATATATTATTTGGGTTAGTTTATTTTATTTATTTGTGGGTTCAAAATGGGCTAGAAAATAGGAGTTATGGGCTTTTAGTTTGTAATGAGTAGTTTAAGGCTATTTTAGACTTTTTGGCTCTATTAGTGTTTGAGCATGTCACTATTTAAACTCAAAAATAACTTTTAATGAGGCACCCAATATTTTGAGCATGAATAGTAACTTTCTTTGAGGTTAAGAATTTTTTTATCAAGTTCAGTGATTGAACAAAGACTTATCAAATGGTTGACATCTTTTGTGACATCTATTTTGCTGGCAAAATTCATCTGAGGCTATCTTCAAGGGTTTTCAAGGACAGGTTCTTCGGGGGTTTACGGGATTTTGGATCGTGTTTTGTCTTTTCCGTATCCAGATTCGTATCAATTAGTATCTGAGACAGATTTCAATGTCTGACTTTTATTCTCCTTTTTTTTCGTACTTTCAACTCTTGCTTTATTGTTTGAATTTTCATCTTGTTCAATTCTGTTGTGTCTCGTTAGTCCTCTTATTATTGTTAATTTTGTTAGGTTGGCGGAAAATCAAAAAAAAAATCTGAATCAGATTTGAATTCGTGTGTCAATGACTAAAACCAAATATATATATATATATATATATATATCTCTCTCTCTTTCTTTCCTTACATTTTGTTTCTTGTTACAAACTTCTAGTCAACCAAAACTAAAATTATATTTGTTATTAATCTTCACGTCAATCACAAGTCACAAACAACATCTTTGGGCCATAGTGTTTGAATTTTATCACTCTTCTAGCAATTGACATACTGCTTGGTCTGTGAGTAAAAAAAAAAAAATCACGTCTGTGACCAAAAAAAAAACAAGAAAAATAACCAATTATGTGCCTGACATTCAGCTTAAGGGTTGTTGATTTTAAGTTTTGAAATTGTTAATAGGTCTTTGAAAAAAATACAAAAAAAAAAAAAAAAAACTAGTTCTACGCATGACAGTTGAGGTTGAGAGACGACTGTGCAAGTTTAAAGTTGCTGTGTTGACTTTGATACTTGAAAAAAAAAAAAGTATCTGGCCCACGTTGCAAGCTGAAGGTTTAAGTTTGGTTTTGATTGCAATTGATTTCTATACAAATTTTGATCATAGACTTGACACTTGTTTTGCGTGAATTAAAAAAAAAAACACAAATTGATCTTGTTTATTTTATTATTTTATGTTGCACTCTAGTTTTAGGTTTCCTTGATCGAGTATCGTTGTTGCTTCTTGAGTCACGTCTTCTTTTACTTAATAGCCTTATTCATTTGATTCCTTGTGGATTTTGCTGACTTTTGGACTACAAATGAATTGTGCAATCCATTGGTGGTTAGCGTTCGGCATTGAACGGAGGTAATTATTCGAGGGGAGTGTTTGAGAGAGAGTGAAACACGAGAGCTCGTGAGGTTTCCTTTATTTAATTTATTTCTTTCTTGTTATTACCAACCTATTTGTTAAGTAAGATGGCAGAGAAAGATATGGACGTTGATGAGAGGTTTAATACTATAGAGAATAATATGGCTGAGTTCCGGGAGATGTTTGGAACTATGAACGCGACCATAGAGAGGTTGTCAAAGGATGTTATCAGTCTCCAATTCTCTAGTGTTCAGAAGGAGGTTGAAGGGCCACAACACTCTAGGCCGGAACAAGCAGAGCAACAACCGCATAGGGTACCTATACATGAGTTTGAGGCATAGAATAATCTGGATGATATGGAAGAGCCAGATGAGTTTGAAGATGAGGATGATAGGTATAGACCGCAAGATAGGCGGTATGAAAGGAGATATGACCGGCTGGATAAGAGGTTTGATGAGCAAAGAAGTTTTCATAAATGAGATAGAAAGGCTTATAGGGGAGAAAATAGATGATTTGGTGATAGATTTGGTGACAGATTTGGAGATAGATATGGGAGAGATGCATATGATGAGCATAATTATGACTATTGGAGGGGGCCTGACAGGAGAAATCATGGTAGGAAAGAGGATATTGATGGAGACCTAGGCAGTATCAAGATGAAAATCTCATCTTTCCACGGCAGAAATGATCCAGAGGCGTACTTGGACTGGGAGAGAAAGATCGAGCTGATCTTTAATTTTCATAGGTATTCTGATGAGAAGAATGTGAAATTGGCTGCAATTGAGTTTACAGACTATGCGGTGATTTGGTGGGATCAATTAGTAACTAATAGAATGAGGAACCATGAGAGGCCAGTTGAGACTTGGGAGGAGTTAAAGGCTCTCATGCGTAAGAGCTTAATTCCAAGCCACTATTACAGAGAATTATAACAGAAGCTAAAACATTTTTATCAGGGATCGAAGAGTGTTGAGGACTATCATACAGAGATGGAGGTAGCAATGATTAGGGCGAATGTGGTGGAGGATATAGAAGCCACAATGGCTCAGTTTTTAGGAGGGTTAAATAAGAAGATTGCGAGTGTAGTTGAGTTGCATCATTATGTGGAGTTGGAGGATATGCTACATATGGCAATCAAGGTAGAAAGACAGTTGAGGAAGAAATCCGCATCTAGATACACTGCACATGGAACTTCTAATTGGAAGGGGAAGTGGCCTAGTAATGAACGGAGACATGAGGGTTTCAATAATCCCGAGGCCGATAGTGTTAATGGAAAAGAAGTGGAGGCAAGTAGAGTTAAGATTAAGTCTGAAGTGGTAATTCCAAAATCCAAGGAGGTAAAGTGTTTTAAGTGCTTAGGTATGGGAAATTATGCATCACAGTGCCCCAACCAACGAACACTAATAATGAAGGATGATGGTAATATTGATTCCACATATGGGGAGGTGGAAGATGAAGTGCATGCGTTAGAGGATGCTAATGATGATGAGGGAGCAGCATACCCACTATATAACCTATCGCTTGTGTCTAGGAGAGCATTGACAACACAGATAGTCGAAGAGGAGACCGAGCAGTAGAGATAGAATATTTTTTATACTAGGTGTAGCGTGAATAGGAAGTCATGTAGTATGATCATAGATGGGGGTAGTTGCACACCAAAATGGCTAGCACAACATTGGTGGCAAGATTGAGATTGTCATGTTTACAACATCCTAAGCCATATAGGCTACAATGGCTTAATGAGTGTGGTGAGGTCAGAGTGACCAAACAGATATTGTTGACTTTTACCATTGGACCTTACATGGATAAGGTGTCGTGTGATGTGTTACTCATGCAAGCAGGCCACATATTTTTAGGGAGGCCGTGGCAGTTCGATAATAAGGTGATACATGATGGGTTTCAAAATAAATATTCATTCCAGCATAAGGGAAAGCCCATTACATTATACCATTTGATACCAAGTCAAATTACAGTTGGAAAGAGAAAAGAGAGAGAGATAGAATCTGCATCCTTGGGAGGTAAGAGTGATAGTAGTGACAAAATGGGATCTAAACCCGAGAGTGAGGGAAACACTGGGATTAGAGCCGAGGGTAAACCCAATGGAAATGGGGCTGAGGGAGAGAGTGAGAGAAGAAATGGAGGGTGAAAAAGAGTTTTTATCTAAGTGAGGGAGAAGTGAGGAGAGCCTACAAAGCTAGCAAACTCATGTTGCTACTGGTGTATAAAGACACATCACATTTTTCTTTACTTACTAACACTAACAGTTCACTTCCTGTTTCTATTTCTTCTCTTTTGCAGGAATTTGAAGACGTGCTTACAAAGGACATCTCCAATGGGCTCCCACCCATTCGAGGGATAGAACATCATATTGATTTCATACCTGGAGCTGTCATTCCTAATAAACCCGCATATATGAGTAATCCTGAGGAGACTAAGGAACTTCAGAGGCAAGTTGAGAGCTGATAGAGAAGGGTTACGTACGAGAGAGTATAAGCCCCGTGTGCAGTACCAGTGTTATTAGTGCCTAAAAAGGATGAGACGTGGCGTATGTGTGTGGATTTTCGTGCCATCAATGATATCACGGTAAAGTATCGACATCCCATTACTAGGCTAGATGATATGTTAGATGAACTACATGGATCTAAGATTTTTAGTAAAATTGACCTTAAAAGTGGATATCACCAGATTCGTATGAGAGAAGGTGACGAAGTGGAAAACTGCTTTTAAAACTAAGTATGGGGTATATGAGTGGTTAGTAATGTCTTTCGGTTTCACAAACGCTCCTAACACTTTTATGAGACTTATGAACCATGTATTTGTTAGGGTTGGTGCTCAGAGTGTCAATCTGGATCGTATTTATGTCTGAATCATAAATACGAACCATTATTTTTTCCATAATATTACTTATTTAATGGTAGCACCTCTTGTCTTTTATATACATATTCGATCTAATTGCGATTAGATATCTAATTAAGATTATATTGAAACTAAATATTATTTAGTGATACGTGTATATTAGACAAAGACCATATGATTTACAACGTAGTGCGCAGTTACAACGTAGTTTGTAATTGACATTGGGAAACGTCACTATAAGTTGTATATCCTTAAATAAAGTTCCTAGTCAATATTTACTAACACGGGTCGGTTAGCAAAATCCACTGAGATCAGTTCATGTCGTATATCGTGACTTGGTCCGATGGTTTATCCCAATTAATCATGAGTCTCGAGAGACTCGTATAGACATGTAGGTGTTTATTTGATAAACACTGAACGACTCACTGAAGATTTCCTAATAGATGGTATACCAACGTCAATAGGAATCTTCTCTGGTTGAGCGAGCATAGTGGTCATTCGACTTGAGATACCAGAGGGATATATGAGTTATCCTCTACACTTTGATGGCAGTCATGTCACCGATCTATTTAGATCAGACCTCCGCCTGTTCGCTGAGTGTGGACTGATGCTCATGATATCCAGTGAGTATCAAGATAAAATCTGTCAGTCCTATGTACATGGCATATGCATCCTACATGTGTTTGCTATATAGTAAATCCATGGCCATGGTATAACTTCGGAAATTAGTTCTGAGTGTTATTTAGAGATCGTAAATTTGAAAAGTCGACTATATTATAACGAAAGGATTTGACGTTATCATCTATATCCCAGGTATAATATGGATAGCATGTGACAGAGGGATTATACTTATGCAATGACCTCGACTTGCATAGTTTAACGAGATTATCCGTGGTCGTCATAATTCATGAGTGGGTGAATTATGGACACGAAATTGGATTTCGTGACGGATAAACCTAAACTTAGAGTCCCACAATATGAAGTGTACTCGTTGAGCACTTGAGCAACGTTTTATGAATAATATAGATTATTCATAATACTTCATCGTTAAATGAGTTAATTCGAATCGTTTAATCGGTTAAATGAAAACACATGCTTTTGGGAATTTTGGTCAATTAATAATTATTGTGTATTTGTATTTGATACATAATTTGATTAGATACACATTAATTATTTGTCAAATGAGACTTTGACACATGTCATTGATATATGTATTTGTTATTTAATGTAAATAAAAATACATATATAATAATAATTATATTAATTAATTATTTAGATATTTAATTGTTAAATATTTGAATAGTTAAATAATATTTATATTTCATAAATGTTATGAAATATGTTTAATTATTATTGATACAGATGGCATGATTTTATTAAGCCTAACATTAAAGCTTATTATAATTTAATTGATTTAAATTACAAAAAATGACCAATTTTCCCTTTAAAGTCGGTCATCTTGTTTTTTAAATGAAAAAATTTTGTTTTCTTCTTTATTATTCCTCCATGGCCGAAATTTAGCACCTCCAAATCACTCTCAAATTAGTTTGATGATTCAACAAAGAAAATGAAGAAAAATCAAGAAAAAGCTTTAGGAAATTGGAGAATTAGAGGTAATACTCAATATCCTTAAGCTTGAAAGTATGTTTCATGTTCTTGATTTTCTAGATGGATTCTAAGGTTTCTTCTTTTTCTTAGAATTTGAGGCTTTATGGTTTGGAGGAAGGAATGGAAGGATTTGAGCATGTGTAAAGTAAAATTGAAAGATATTATTGGAATATTTGTCCAATTTTATCATTTGAAATAAGTTTTCATTCTAGAGTGTTATGAACACTCTTGTAATGCCTATAATTATTCTTGGGTGGTTCATTTATGGTGACTTGATTGGTATTTTGATTAATATGATTAATGTTGAAAAAGTTGGATTAAAGTATGAAAAATTGATTATTTTTGTTGCAAAATCAGATCTAAAAAACTGGATTGTTTGTGATGAAAATATTGTCATTTGAATGTATTGGATGTGTTTTTGGTGTTAGAACAATTTTCGGAAATTATTTTGGAGTTGAAATAAGCGAAAACGGTGAAAAACGGCGTTACCGGGTGACTTTTGAGCCAATCGGGTGACGGCTGCACAAACAGTGAATTTTTCACTGTTCGGGCAGCCCATGAACTTCCCTAATACTATTGGGGCTGACCTGGGCATCCCTAATGTGTATTGGGAAGTCGGTTCAGTCAAAAACGTGTTTTATGTCATTTTACGGAAAAACATTTTCGTAAAAGTTTCGCGACGTTTCTTACTTATTTATGTCATTATTTGATATCGAATAAATATGTTTAGGTGAAATATGAATGAATTATTCATATTAGATATTGAATAATTCATTCGGTAATTTAAAAAAATTAAAATTATGATTTCATCTGAACCGTGCTTCCGCCGCGCCCTTTGCCCGAAGCCCCAACAAAAATGGTATCAGAGCTGGTCTGATGCTTCATCCATTATATTAGTCATACTTGATATATGATATGTAATCCAATTTTAATATTTGCCCATGCATGTAATCTATATGTTTCTTGACTTTTCGGTTTTACGCTAACGGAAACGTAACGGAAATTTAATGGTTAAATTGAGTTATGTTTTCTAAGGTAGAATTGAGTTGTTTAGAAAATGGTTTAGATTAAAATTCTGCATTTGATGTGGAGCAATGCTTCCTTGAGGAATATCCCCACTTAAAATAAGGCTGTAAAGTAACGTGTATTAGATGCATGATTCTTGGTCCGTCTTGTCAATACAGTTTATGGGTAACTTTATATGGCTGCATCTGAGATCGTGCAAAAGCAGTGAGGGTGTAGTTGATAGAATTTTATCCATGTCGATTGTATATTGATACTAGACAAATTCAAGTGAAAGTGGAAATCCTGAACGTGCCAAAGCTGTCAGGACTACATTGGTAGCTTGAGTTTGTCATTGCAAGTGAAGCCTTGATACGCCACCTTGTGAATGTGCCAAAGCTGTCATAACGAGATATGGTCAGGACCAAAATCAGGAGTCACTGGTGAGTGATTGACAATGAGTTGTCTACCTAATGAATATACGTAGGCGAGATCGTGCCAAAGCTGTAAGTCAAAATATATTCATGGGATCCTACTCTCACCATCAATTCGAATTAATTATTGAATTCTCGTTCTCCATTGGGGATTACGGTATTACTTAAAGTAGTGAGAGACACTGCTGGGTTAAAAATCCATAACAAAGGCATTTCGTAATTTTATAGAAATTGTTGTTTTTGTTTTTCTTTATTCTGTATTGTTTATAGAATTATACTTCTAATCCACTGCATATCATATTACTTGAATATGTTTTCTGACTTTACTTATGGTTGTGTTTTTTTTTTCCTAGAATAGGTTCTAGAATGACAGTAGACTTAGATATTGTTAGATTAGTTCAAACCGTCGAGAACTGTTGTTCCGATTTTCTTGAAAAATCAATATGGTTAGTGACTTAGTTACTAAGTCATGATTAGTAATCTAAATAGATATCTAGAAAGAAATAGTTTCTTATGCAATAAGAATTGACTTGAATTAGTTCATGTCTTGAGATTCTTGTCTGGCATTAGGAAAACCCATTAGTATTTATTTATCTTATAATGACGTTTCTTGGCTTTAGTGACTTTTAAAAGTCACGTGTCTGACACAGTTTGCTAATCAATCATTTGCAATTGCTGTGAATAATTGAACGCAATTATAAAGCTTAAGAAATGAGATGTGTATAGTTGTGTATAGAGAATATTGATTCTCACAATACGACAACTATAGGTATTGGATACTAGATCTTCCGTCTAGTTATTTAAAATAATATTTAATAATTGTTTTGATATTTGATATCAGAACTTGTAACTTTTGGATAGTTACTTGTTCTATATAAACAGTTGTTACATATTTTAATATGACTAGTAGTGTCATTAATGAAAAAGATAAACATTAAAAAATATCTGGTTAACTAAATAACTTAGAACAGTGCTTTATGAGATTTTATCGTATAAGCATAGGATGCTTATTCCGTATGGTAAAGGATGGTCTGATACGAGTTCACACCATATATTCTTATCCGTTTAATGAATATTGTATTCAGGATGTGATTAAATCTCATTTAACCAATGATCGTCATTGGACCACAAGTTTTATTAGACTAATACATTGGATGTATGTAGTTTGATGAATTATAAATTACATTGGATAGTTTTCTTTACTTCGTAACTTAGTTAATGAATTGTCATGGCTTAGTTGCGTGTTTCTAAAAGAATATATATTGAACGTCTTGAATGGTTCGAGAACTTTCAATATGTTTCTGATGAAATGCGGATAAAATATTTTGAATGGTTCAAAAATATTCTATTTGAAGTGTTGAAAACTATATCTTTGAAATTCATCGTGAATCTTTGAATTGTTCAAAGATGTTTGATATGATCAAACATATGAATTTAAGGCAATTAGTTCTAAAGTTATTTAATGGATGTGATTCTTACTCAATATTAAACTTTCACGATTCCATCTTAATGGAATTGGTCAGTGGGAGTATGATTTGATTCGTTGATATTGAGAGTTACCGAATTAGTTTTCAATACTCTTGGGGTTATGCTCCAGTAAGACTAATTCATCTATTTAATTAAGGTTCCATTCGTTTCTACAGTTACATATATGATATGTACAGTAGAAAATTCGAATCTTGAAAAGTTTGAGATTTGAAACTATCTTTTGTATAATTGTTATATAATTGAGAGTAATTGTGCCTCGGAGGTACAAGTAAGGTTTATCATTTATTCTATTTAATAGAATATTGTATTCTATTTGATATAATATTTTTTCTACGATCCCGAGCAATAAAATTATTTTATTACTTGGTATGTTAACATCAGATGTTGACAATTGTAGAAAGGACTTGACTTAGTGAAGTCAAATGTGAGAGTGATAAACTATAAATGGAACTACATAATTAATAAGATGAAAAGACCCTTAGACATCTTCCATATAAGTTCAATAGGATGTCAGAATCATTTATAAAATATTTGATACTTAATGATACTGTTGTTTTCTTATCGAAGAAAATTATCCTATAACTTATAGTGGGAGCGATATTTGATATCGATTTCGGAAATTACATTTGAACCATAAATCTAAGGTTGCTAATAGCTTACTACGATCAACTTTTGAACTTCATTAAGCTTTCGTTATGGATAGTTCATAAAATGTGTAAATTGTTTGCGCAGCAAAGTAAAGTGAGCTTGATAAAGGTTTGACCTTTATAGTATGATTGTGAGAAAAGTTAAACTCGGCTATCTATTGTAGATTCTGAGAAAACTTATCTCAAGTCGCACTAATGGAACAATTAAAGATTTGTTGGTTAATGTTGATATTAAACTATGTATTTTGGCTAAAGAATGCAAAGTGGCGTTCCTGAATGTTTTCTTCGAATGAGAAATCCGTTGTGGTTTCTTTGTTTGAAGAGTTCATTCTAGAATGTCCCTAGAGTTTGTATTCTGCTAAGATCACAGTTTGATATACTAGCTTATAGAGTCTATTGTAGACTCAGATAAGTTTTCCGAAAATCTGTGTTCTCTAATTTTGATATAGTCAGATTGTCTGATTTTATCAGAACATAGAGAATGCATAAATGATAGTAGGGTCAGTGGGAGCTACAAATTTCTTTCTAGTGTTATATATCCTAACGACATTATCATTATTAATGTAATAATGAAATGTTTGTGCGGTAAAAGGTTTACTTAAGTCTTCTTTTCTCTGATAAATCAGTGGGAGTTGTCTCTGATATATTTGATATAAAACAATAGACTTGTGAGAAACTCTCATCAGTCGTGCATTAGATATGATCTAATAAAGGACACAACAAAACTATATGTACGACAGTTAGTATAACGGTTTGACAGTTAGTGTGTCTCTTATATATAATATTAATCTTTCGCAAATGATGATTTTTTTGTCGAAAGAGAAATTGATTAAAATGTCTAGTCAATCTCATGCTTCATATGATGATATCTTAATGAATACTATATAATGTGTGATTAAAGATATCAATTTAATTGTAATTGTTACAAGTTATTTTGATATGATGTAGACCATAAGATGAATCTTGAAACATGTTCTTTGTGATCTTTGAGATATTAAGAACAAGTTTCTTATTCATGGAGAATATTTTCCGCAACCATTAGGATCAGATTAGTTTTGATTCTAATTATGACATTAGATAGTCTATGTCATATAAAGATAGAAAAGATGGAGTGGGAGTGTCATCGTTGATTCTACGAAGTTAGTAGAATTAGTTGTAACTTATGAAGTATTGACTTATGAAGTTACAAAGTGACCTTATAGATTAGAAGTTTGATACTAGTGTTGTGATTGCGGTTGTCTGCAAAGTATTTGGATTTGATCATTAAATACATAGACAACTTAGTAGCTATAACACAATATTGATATAGCATCTGAGTCATATTGATGTAGAACTTGAGTTCTACCAAATATGAATGATGTTGACTAAGGAAAACAATTGGGTTTGTTGGACAGACTCAATATGTTAAAGCGGGCTTACTTGTTGTTGCCTACCTCTTGAGTGCTATGTGAGCTATTGAGGGTCATGAGCATGTGATACACATTAAGATGTGTATATGATACCATGGATTGACACTATAGCAAATGTGAGAAATTGTTAGGGTTGGTGCTCAGAGTGCCAATCCGGATCGTATTTATATCCGATTCATAAATACGAACTATTCTTTTTTCCATAATATTACTTATTTAATGGTAGCACCTTTTGTCTTTTATATACATATTCGATCAAATTGCGATTAGATATCTAAGTAAGATTAGATTGAAACAAAATCTGATTTAGTGATACGTGTATATTAGACAAAGACCCTAGGATTTACAACGTAGTGCGTAGTTACAACGTAGTTTGTAATTGACATTGGGAAGCGTCACTATAAGTTGTATATCCTTAAATAAAGTTCATGGTCAATATTTACTAACACGGGTCGGTTAGCAAAATCCGCTGAGACCAGTACATGTCGTATATCGTGACTTGGTCCGATAGTTTATCCCAATGAACCATGAGTCTCGGGAGACTCGTATAGACATGTAGGTGTTTATTTGATAAACACTGAACAACTCACTGAAGATTTCCTAATAGATGGTACACCAACGTCAATAGGAATCTTCTCGAGTTGAGTGGGCATAGTGATCATTCGACTTGAGATACCACAGTGGGATATATGAGTTATCCTCCACACTTTGATGGCAGTCACGTCACTGATCTATTTAGATCAAACCTCCGCCTGTTCGTTGGGTATGAACTGATGCTCATGATATCCAGTGCGTATCAAGATAGAATCCGTCAGTCCTGTGTATAAGGTATAGGCATCCTACACGTGTTTGCGATCTAGTAAATCCATGACAGTGGTATAACTTTGGAAATTAGTTCCGAGTGTTATTTAGAGATCGTAAATTTGAAAAGTCGACTATATTATACCGAAAGGATTTGACGTTATCATCTATATCCCAGGTATAATATGGATAGCCTGTGACAGATGGATTATACTTATGCAATGACCTCGACTTGCATAGTTTAACGATATTATCTGTGGTCGTCATAATTCATGAGTGAGTGAATTATGGACACGAAATTGGATTTCGTGACGAATAAACCTAAACTTAGAGAGTCTCACAATATGAAGTGTACTCGTTGAGCACTTGGGCAACGTTTTATGAATAATATAGATTATTCATAATACTTCATCGTTAAATGAGTTAATTCGAATCGTTTAATCGGTTAAATGAAAACACATGCTTTTGGGAATTTTGGTCAATTAATAATTATTGTGTATTTGTATTTGATATATAATTTGATTAGATACACATTAATTATTTGTCAAATGAGACTTTGACACATGCCATTGATATATGTATTTGTTATTTAATGTAAATAAAAATACATATATAATAATAATTATATTAATTAATTATTTAGATATTTAATTGTTAAATATTTGAATAGTTAAATAATATCTATATTTAATAAATGTTATGAAATATGTTTAATTATTATTGATACAGATGGCATGATTTTATTAAGCCTAATGTGTGCAAATTTGATTTGCTAACATTAAAGCTTATTATAATTAAATTGATTTAAATTGCAAAAAATGACCAATTTGCCCTTTAAAGTCGGTCATCTTGTTTTTTAAATGAAAAAATTTTGTTTTCTTCTTTATTCTTCCTCCATGGCCGAAAGTTAGCACCTCCAAATCACTCTCAAATTAGTTTGATGATTCAACAATGAAAAGAAAGAAAATCAAGAAAAAGCTTTAGGAAATTGGAGAATTAGAGGTAATACTCAATATTCCTAAGCTTGAAAGTATGTTTCATGTTCTTGATTATTTAGATGGATTCTAGGGAGTCCTCTTTTTCTTCGAATTTGAGGCTTTATGGTTTGGAGGATGGAATGGAAGGATTTGAGCATGTGGAAGGTAAAATTGAAAGATATTATTGTAATATTTGTTCAATTTTATTATTTGATATAAGTTGTCATTCTAGAGTGTTATGATCACTCTTGTAATGCCTAGAATTATTCTTGGGTGGTTCATTTGTGGTGACTTGAATTGGTGTTTTGATTAATATGATTAATGTTGAAAAAGTTGGATTAAAGCATGAAAAATTTATTATTTTTGTTGTAAAATCATATCTGAAAAAACTGGGTTGTTTGTGATGAAAATGATGTCATTTGAATATATTGGATGTGTTTTGGGTGTTGAAACAATTGCCGAAAATTGTTTGGAGTTGAAATAAGCGAAAACAGCGAAAAATGACGTTACCGGGTGACTTTTGAGCCAACCGGATGACGGCTGCACAAACAGTGAATTTGTCACTGTTCGAGCAGCCCATGAACTGCCCTAATACTATTGGGGCTGACCTGGGAAACCCTCTTGTGTATTGGGAAGTCGGTTCGGTGAAAAACGCGTTTTATGCCATTTTACGGAAAAATATTTTCGTAAAAGTTTCGCGACGTTTCTTACTTATTTATGTCCTTATTTGATATCGAATAAATATGTTTAGGTGAAATATGAATGAATAATTCATTCGGTAATTTAAAAAGATTTAAAACTATGATTTCACCTAAACTGCGCTTCCGCGCGTTCTTTGCCTGAAACCCCAACATTATTGCGTGCATATATAGGGAAGTTTGTAGTGGTCTATTTTGATGACATATTAGTATACAGTAAATCTTTAGATGAGCATGTAGGTCATTTGAAAGGTGTGCTTGATATTTTAAGAAAAGAAAAATTATTTGCTAATTATAAGAAATGCACATTCTGCATGGATAGAGTCATTTTTCTTGATTTTATAGTGAATGCATATGGCATAGAGGTGGACGAAGAGAAAGTTAAAGCGATTAGGGATTGGCCAACACCTGCTACAGTGTCTTAGGTTAGAAGCTTTCATGATTGGCCAGTTTCTATAGGCGCTTTGTGAAGGATTTCAGTAGCATAGCCGCACCCTTGACTGAGGTAGTCAAGAAGACGGTGGGATTTCAATGGGGTGAGGCTCAAGGGAGTGATTTTTAGACTCTCAAGGAAAGGTTATACAATGCACTTGTCCTCGCACTACCTAATTTTGAGAGCCCATTTAAGATAGAGTGTGATGGAAATGGCATAGGTATTGGGGCGGTATTGATGCAAGAGAAAAGACCTATTGCGTACTTTAGTGAGAAGTTGAATGGAGCAGCTCTGAGATATCCCACGTACGATAAAGAGATGTATGCACTTGTGCGAGTGTTGGAGACTTAGCAGCATTACCTATGGGTGATCACGGTTTCGGGTCAAATCGCAACTCGACCCGAACCGCACCGACCCGAACCACACTGCGCGGTTTGAAAAAAATTAAAAATGATTTCGGGTCAATCCGAACCGAACCGTAAATTTCGGGTCGGTGTGCGGTTTTGACCCAACCGCGACCCGAACCTCTTAAAACCGCAAATTTTGACTCAAACTGCGACCCGAACCACCTAAACCGCCGACCCGCGTTCAAATTAAATATTATTTTATATTTTTCTTCTTCTTTAACCATGAAATTTAAGATATTTAATGATCATATGACAATATGCAATGTATAAATGAAAATTAAGTATTTTATCTCTTCAATTATATTGTGAAAATACACAAAATTTTCTTTAAAAAATTTATAATCCAAACCGCCGACCCGAACCGCACAAACCGCTAAACCGCTAGCCCGAACCGTCGTGGTTTTCTTTATCAAATTTGCGATTTCAGTTTCTAATTTCCCAAACTGCCAACCCCCGCGATTTGAAGTGAAAAATGAAAAAACTGAGCCGAACCGCACCGCGAACACCCCTAGCATTACCTATGGCCCAAAGAGTTCGTGATACACATAGATCATGAGAGTTTGAAACACCTTTACGGGCAAGGAAAACTGAACAATAGGCATGCTAGATGGATGGAGTTTTTTGAGACATTCCCTTACGTCATTCACTATAAACGGGGTAAGGAAAATGTAGTTGCAGATGCCTTATCTCGCAGGTATGTTTTACTTACTTATTTAGGTGCTAAAATATTAGGGTTTGAATTTATTAAAGAGCTTTATACATGTGATGTGGATTTTTGTGATATATATGTTGCATGCATTAAATCTGCATTTAGTAAATTCTACCAGCATAAGCGATTTATGTTTAGAGAAAATAAGTTATGCATTCCTTCTTGTAGTATGCGTGAGCTATTAGTGAGAGAGGCTCATGGAGGCAGACTAATGGGATATTTTGGAATTAGTAAGACCCTAGAAACCTAAAAGGAGCATTTTTACTAGACTACGATGAAGCGCGATATAAAGGAATTTGTGATCGGTGTCTCACTTGTAGAAATGCCAAATCTAGAGTGAAGCCTCATGGATTATATACTCCATTACCTGTACCTAGTGAACCATGGGTAGATATTTCGATGGATTTTGTGTTGGGTTTACCTGGGACTAAACGAGGTAAAGATTCCATTTTTGTAGTGGTTGATAGATTTAGCAAGATGGCACATTTCATTGCATACCATAAAACTGACGATGCCACTAACATATCAGACTTATTCTTTAGAGAGGTAGTACGACTACATGGGATTCCTAGGAGTATAGTTTCTGATAGAGATGTCAAGTTCTTGAGTCATTTCTGGAAGCTTTTGTGGGGTAAACTAGGGACCAAATTACTTTATTCTACTAAGTGTCACCCTCAAACAGATGGACAGACAGAAGTGGTCAATAAGACCTTGACTCAATTGCTTCGTACCATAGTTACTAAGAATTTATAATCATGGGAAGATTGTTTTCCATTTATAGAGTTTGCATACAATAGGTGCATTCATTCTTCTACTTCATATTCACCTTTTGAAATTGTATATGGATTCAACCCACTAACGTCATTGTATTTATTGCCTTTTCATGTTGAGGAAAGAATAGGTTTAGATGGGAAAAAGAAAGTGGAATTGGTGAAACAAATACATGAGAAAGCACATGAATCGTTCATAAAATGTGCAAATGATTTGCGCAGCAAAAGCACAACGAGCTTATTAAAAGTTTGACCTTTATAGTATGACAAAAAGAAAAGTCATACTCAGCAATCTACTGTAGATTCTGAGGAAACTTGTATCTAGTGGCACTGATTGAATAATTTAAGATATATTGGTTAATGATGATATTAAATTGTATATTTTAGCTAAAGAATACAAAGTGGTATTTATGAATGGTTTCTTTAGATAATAGATCCATTGTGATTTCTTAGTTTGAAGAGTTCGTTTTGGAAATGGCCCTGGAGTTTGTATTATGCTAAGATTACAATTTAATATATTAGCTTATAGAGCCTATTGTAGACTCGGATGAGCTTTCTGGAAATTTGTGTTTTCTAATTTTGATATCAATCAGATTGTCTGATTTTATCAAAGCATAGAGAATACATATGAAATAGAAGAGTTAGTGGGAGCGTACAAATTTCTTTCTAGTATTTTACATCATAATGACATTGTCATTATTAATGTAATAATGAGATTTTGATGAGCAAAAAGATTTACATGAGTCTTATTTTCTCCGTGAATGCAGTGGGAGTGGTGTCTCTATTATAATCGATATAAAGTTTTATATATGATATGAAACTAAGAGACTTGTGAGATACTCCTATTAATCGTACATTAGATATGATCTAATAAATGACACAGAGAGACTATCTGTGTGACAGTTAGTATAACTATTTGACAGTTAGTATAACTGTTTGACAGTTATTGTGTCTAATGTATATAATATTAATCTTTCGTAAATGATGATTCCTTTGTCGAAAGAGAAATTGATTAGAATATCTAGTCAATTTTATGCATCATAGGATGATGACATAATGAATATTGTATTAAGTACGATTAGAGAAATCAATTTAATCGTAATTGTTACGAGTTATTTTGATATCCTCTAGACCATAAGATGTGTCTTGAAATATATTTTTTATTATCTTTGAGATATTAAGAACGAGTTTCTTATTAATGGAGAATAAATCTGCAACCATTAGGGTCAGATTAGTTTTAAGTCTAATTATGACGTTAGACAATCTACGTCATAAAGAGTCAGAAAAGATGTAGTGAGAGTGTCACAGATGATTCTACTGTATGAGTAGAATTAGTTGTAACTTATGAAGTATTGACTTATGAAGTTGCAAAATGATCTCGTAGATTAGAAGTTTGTTATTATCGTTGTGTTTGCGGTTGTCTACATAGTATTTTGGATTTGATCTGTAAATACTTAGACAACTTAGTAGCTAAAGCACAATGTTGATATGGCATCTGAGTCATATTGATGTAGAACTTAGTTTCTACAAAATATGGATAATGCTTGCTAAGGAAAATGATTGTTTTTTTGGACAAACTCAATCTATCATAGCGGGCTTACTTATTGTTACCTACCTCTTGAGCGCTAGGTGAGTTCTTGAGGGCCATGAGTATGTGATACACATTGGGATGTGTATATGATACTATGGATTGACACAAGAGCAAGTGGGAGAAATTGTTAGGGTTGGTGCTCTGAACGCCAATCCGGATCGTATTTATGTCTGATTCATGAATACGAGCAATACATTTTTCCATAATATTACTAATTTAAATGGTATCACCTCTTGTCTTTTATATACGTATTCGATCTAATTTCGATTAGATTGAAACTAAATCCGGTTTAATGATATGTATATATATTAGACAAAGACCCTAGGATTTACAACGTAGTGCACAGTTACAACATAGTTTGTAATTGACATTGGGAAGTGTCACTATAAGTTGTATATCCTTAAATTAAGTTCCTGGTCAAGATTTGCTAATACGGGCTGGTTAGTAAAATCTGCTGAGACCAGTACATGTCGTATATCATGACTTGGTCTGATGGTTTATCCCAATGAACCATGAGTCTTGGGAGACTCGTATAGATGTGTAGGTGTTTATTTGATAAACATTGAACGATTCACCAAAGATTTCCTGATAGATGGTACACCAACGTCAATAGGAATCTTCTCGGGTTGAGTAACATAGTGATTCTTTGACTTGAGATACCACTGTGGATATATGAGTTATCATCCACACTTTGATGGCAGTCACGTCACCGATCTATTTAGATCAGACCTCCGTCTGTTCGTTGTGTGTGGACTCATGCTCATGATATCATGTGAGTATCAAGAAAGGATCCGTTAGTTCTGTGTACAAAGCATAGGTAGTTCATATGTGATTAGCAATCTGTTAAATCTATGGCCATAGATACTTCGGAAGTGAGTTCCGAATGTTATTTAGAGATTGCTAATAGATACGTCGACAATATTATTCCTATAGAGATTTGATGTTTACATTTATATCTCTAAGATAATCCGGATACCTGTGACGAAGGAATTATACGTATGCAGTTACCTCGACCTGTATGATTCAGCGAGTTTATCTGTGGTCGTCATGATTTATGGGTGGGTGAATTATGGACACGAAATTGGATTCCGTGACAGATATGTCTGAATCTAGAGAGTCTCACTAATGAGATATACTCGTAGAGTACTAGGGCAACTGTTATGAATAATACTGATTATTTATAACTCGTTTAACGGTTAAACGAAAAATACATGCAATCAAGACGTAACGGTCAATTCCGAATTAATGTGTATTTGTATTTAATACTTGATTTTATTAAATACACATTAATAAAATATCAATTTGTGATATTTGTCATTTATCATTAATATATGTATTTGTGATATTTAATGTAAATATAATACATATATTTAAGATATTTATATTAATTATTTAATTATTTAATTGTTAAATAATTAAACTAATTAATAAAATAAATATCTTTGATAAAAAAAAAAATTTAATGGCATCAAACCATTGGTCCATTTGTTTGATCACTTTATTAAAGATAAGAGTTACTTTATTAAAGTAAAATATGGACTAATGATATTGTTACAAAATAAAATAATTGTTATTATTTTTTTTGGTTCCAAATTTTCGGCCATTAGGTTTTTTGTTAACAAAAAATTGTTTTTTTTCAAGAACAACACTTAGACAAGTTCAACAAAATTTTATAAAGTGAGTTGAGAGAAAATTGAATAAAGAAAGGAAAAATCAAAGCCAAAAATTTGAACTTTTTGTAAGTTTCTTACACTTTCTTATACTTAGAAAATGTTTCTATTATTCTTAACTTCAAATTGTGTTGTTAAGTTTGTTTCTCTACTCTTTAAGTTTGTAATTAATTTTTTTGGAAGTTTGTTTGAGGATGTTAAGCATGTATGATTAATTTATAAGCTTATTAGTGTAATTAAGCTTAATAAATTAATTAGAATTTAAAGTTGTCATTCTAGAGTTAATTAACCATTCATAATTAACCTAGAGTTGTTCTTGATTAATTTCATTACGGTGAGCCTTGATTGGTATGATAATTGGATGATTAAAGTGTTGAATTTTTTCAATTTAATGTAAATTGTCCAATTTGAGTAATTTGTGAAATTAGGCTTCTTAACTCATTCAAATTTTGGGGCTTTTAATATATATGATATAATTTGATGTATATTTGATGTATGTCAAATTTGGGATTGATTGGATTTGATCTTGATGTGTTTTGAACAAATTGGGCCAAATTTCAATTAATATAAAATCTGGGTTGTTTTTCGTAATTCTAAAAAAATCTGGGCAGTTTCGAAATTCTGGAAAAGTTTTTGGTTTATGTTTCAAATTGTATAAATTATTTTGGGATTTATTTGGAATCAATTAAATATGTATTTGACAATTTAAGAATCAAAATGATTAATTTGCAAAGTGTATGGGTCTCATAACAATTAATGATAAATCTGATTTTTCAGATAAAAATTCAGTTTTTTATTTATTGAGTAATTAGAATAAATTGGTTTATTTTAGTTGCCCAAGGAAAATATTTATCAGAAATTATTTCGGAGTGAAAATACGCGAAAATGGCAAAAACGACCTTATTGGGTAACAGCTGCCCAAACAGTGAACTGGGCACTGTTCGGGCAGCCCACGAACTGTCAAAATAATTTTGGGGCTGACCTGGGTAGTCCCCATGAGCATTGGTCGGTCGGTTCGGCCGGAAACGCGTTTTATGCTATTTTCCGGAAAAATATTTTTGCAAAAGTTTCACGATGTTTCTATATTATTTATGTCGTTATTGTTAGGGTTGGTGCTCTGAGCCACAATTTGTTATGTATTTCCCTGTAAATACTTTTGCATATATTTTATTAATGAATAAAATAGACAATTTCTGTAATAGAAATTCTTTTTTTATATGGTAAAGACGTAAATGACCATAGAGTGATTAGTTATGATACAATTCCAAAAGCGTCGAAACTGCATTGAACGGTATCATAATAGTATCATTCTTTAACTGTTCTTGGTCAATGTTTACAATTACTTGGTCAGTAAATAAACCCGTTGAGACCGGTACGTGTCGTATATTGGAATGTTGGATTCTAATGGTTTCTCAATGAACCATGAGTCTCGAGAGACTCGTATAGACACGTCGGTGTTTATATCGGATAAACACTGAACGACTCGCCGAAGATTCTTAATAGATGGTACACCAACGTCAATAAAAATCTTCTCGGGTTGAGTGAGCATAGTGATCCTCCGACTTGAGGTACCACTGTGGATATATGAGATATCCTCCACACTTTGATGGCAGTCACGTCATCGATCTATTTAGATCAGACCTCCGCCTGTTCGTTGGGTGTGGACTGATCCTCATGATATCCTGTGCGTATAAAGATAGGATCCGTCAGTTCTGTGTACAGAGCATATGTATCCATTTTGGGATTAGCGATCTGTTAAATCCATGGGCTCGTGGTACACTTTAGAAATCGGTTCTAAGTGTTATTTAAGAGATTGCTAATAGAATGGTCGACGGGATTATACCTAAAGAGATTTGATGTTTATATCTATATCTCTAGGATAATCTGGATACCTGTGATGGAAGGATTTTACATATGCAGTGACCTCGACCTGTATGGTTCAGAGATTTTATCTGTGTTCGTCATAATTTACGGGTGTGTAGATTATGGACACGAAATTGGATTTCGTGACGGATATGCCTGAACCTAGAGAGTCTCACTAATGAGATATACTCGTTGGGCACTAGGGCAATTTTTATAAATAATACTGATTATTTATAAGTCGTTTAACGATTAAACGAAGATACATGCTTTAGAGATCTTTTGGACATTTATTAAATGTCAAATTGTGATTTTTGACATTTATAATTAATATATGTATTTTGATTATTTAACGTACATATAATACATATATTTTGAGATATTTGAATTTAATTATTTATTTATTCAATTGTTGAATAATTAAATTAATTAAATATTTAATATCTTTTTACTTATTAAGATAAGTTAAATGGCATTTTTTGATTGGAAGTTGTGGCCAAATTTAATTGGTTAATTTGGCATGATTTAATTGGCTAATTTGTGATAAGTATTGAATTTTTTGACAATTTGATACCCCAAATAAATTAAATCAATTTCCAATTAATTAAAACAAAAAATAAAAAAATGTGGCTAGTAATTTTTTCCAAAAATCGATAATTCCTAGGAAATTATTTAAGCCAATTTTATTTTTTTGTTTCTTCATTCTATCAACCCTAAAAATCAAATACAAAAGGGAGAAAGAGGAGAAAAGAAGAAAAGCTTGCTAATTTTTGGAAATTTGGTGAGGGTTTTCACACTTTTTCCTTCTTGAAAAATGTTTCCATGATCATAAGATTCAATATGATTAGCTTAGATTTTTCTATACTTTCTCATGGTTGTGTTTTGATGTTTGGGTGCTTGATTTGAAGATGAAAGCATGCATATTGAATTAGTTTGCTTTAAATAGTTTATTAAGCATTCTTTTTGCCATTTAGTTGGGAAGTTGTCATTCTAGAGTTTATTAGCCACTCATGTTAGACCTAGAATTGTTCTTGAGGTATTTCATGTTGGTGAGACTCAATTGTTGTTGTAAGAATTGAATTAACGCTTTGAATTGGATTAATTTGGTGTTAATTGATTAATTTGTGAAATTATTAAAATTAGGGTTTCCAACCTTCACCAAATTTGGGGTTTTTCATATATGTGAAGATTTTTTATGTATATTTGATGTATATTAAATTTGAGAATTTTTGGATTTGATCTTGGCATGTTTTGAACAAAAATGACCAAATTGTAAATTCTTGAAAATTGAGGGACCATTCGAAAATTAGGGGAAAATCTGTTTCTTTGAATTGAAAACTAAATTTTCATGTATTAGACATGAGTAAATCATTTTGGAGTTGATTTGGAATCAATTAAAATTGTATTTGACAATTTTGGACTAAAATGGTTAAAATTCAAAGTTTTGGGGCAAAACGATAGTTTCTGAAAAGTATGATTTTTAGGTAAAAATTTCAGTTTTTGAATATTGAGTAATTGAAATAAATTAGTTTATTTTAATTACCCAAGAAAAATAATTAAAATTGGAAAATTTTGATTTTCCACGATCCGCTGCGTTTACCCGAATTACCGCCCGAAACCCCAACAAAAATGGTATCAGAGCAGGTCTGAACCTCGACACATGATATGAATAAGCCTTCAAATTCATTGTTTAATTATGTTCCTACATGATACATGCTTGTATTTATTTAATTTGATTACATTAAATATGTTTCATCTTTGCGGAAAATCCTTGTTTTAATAAGGTTTTGAAAGTAATATGTATTTGATACATATTTCTTGGTCCGTCTTGTCAATACGGTTCTTGGATATCTGTTATATGGCTGCATCCGAGATCGTTCCAAAGCTGTGAGGGTGTAGTTGATAGAAATTTATCTATACCAGATGTATATGTGATACTAGATAAATTCAAGCGAAAGCGGAAATCCTGAACGTGCCAAAGCTGTCAGGACTATGCAAGTATCTTGAATTTTTCATTGACAAGTTTGACCTTGGTACGCCTCCTTGTGAACTTGCCAAAGCTGTCACAATAAGAAACGGCCCGGACCGGAACCCATGAGTCACTATTGAGTGATTGACAATGTGTTGTCTACCTGATGAATATACGTAAGCGAGATCGTGTTAAAGCTATGAGCTGAAATATATTCATGAGATCCACCTTTCGCTATTAAATTTAATTTGATTAATTGTTTATTTGCATTCGGTTTGGGGATTACAGTATTGCATGTAATAGTGGGAGGGGCATTTTTAGATTAAAAATCCATGATCTATTTATGCTTTGTTTGATTTATATTATTTGAAACTGTTTAGTCTGCTAACCGTTTTTCGCTATCTATATGATAGATTTGCGATGGCGGCACCTGCTCCTAATCCTTTTGCCCGTATACTTGATACGAACATGTTTAAGGGCGCTGAAAACTTTACAGATTGGGATTTGGATATGAGAATTGTTCTTGGGTCCGAACAAATAGAATATGTGTTGGAAGGTCCGTTGCCACTGGCTATAGCACCTGATGCTACACCAGAGGAACATGAGACTCTCCAAAAGTGGAGAGATGATGATAGATGAGTCAAATCATACATTCTCAGTTCCTTGGTACCGGAGCTTAAGAGGTAATATTTTGGGTTGCCCGATGCATATACTATGATGACACGGTTACGAGAATCCTTTATGAACCAAGAACGCGTCTCAGTTCATAAGATTGCTATGGAACTGTTCCATGCAAAATTGGAATAGGGACAGGCTGTGAGCCCTCATGTGCTTCATCTGACCGATTTGATCGAACAATTGAGACGCTATAATTTCCCTCTTAATGACACTTTAGGACGAAGTGTCATCCTTGGATATCTTCCGGCGTCATATCGCCAATTTTTGATGTATTTCAATATGAATGGGATTAGCTGTTCTTACCAAGAGCTGTATCATATGCTACAAACAGCGGAGGAAGATTTAAGGAAGGGAGTACCGACTCGCCCTCTTAAACCCACTGCTCTTCCCGCTTCCTCCCACTCTAAACAGAAAGGGAAGAAAAAGAATGGAAAGAAAGAGAATGGTACAAATCTTCCACCATAGGGTAAGGTAGCTAAACCCAAGAGAGCTGTCGAAGACAAATGCCACCACTGCAGTAAGATCGGCCATTGGAAAAAGGAAAGAGAATATACTTCAAGTACTTTTATTTTTCCCATTAGCTTGTGAAGCTATGTCATCCAGTTGGATTTTGGATTCTTCTTGTCCAATTCACATTTGCAATTCGTTGCAGGTGCTGAAGGAAAGTAGACGGCTAAAATTTGGGGAGATGCAATTGCGATTCAGGTGTGGCGACTCTTTGGATGCAGTTGATGTGGGCTTATGCGAGATTCCCCTGACCAGTGAGAGCCTTTTGTTGCATGACTGTTTTTTTGTTCTAGGATGTGTTGCGAACGTTGTATCGCTTTTTGTATTAGATACTGAGGGCTATAATGTAAATATAAAGAATCGTTCTTTGTATTTATATGATAAATATAATGTCCACATCCTTGTTTGTCCAAATGAGCATGGTCATTACATTTTGCATACCTCACAAGATATCTTTAATGCTGGAATTAATAAACGTAAAGTATCTGATAAATAATACTGAACTGTGGCATATGAGGTTGGTTCATATAGGCGTGAAACGCCTAACCCAGTTGGTTAGGAATGGTTTGATACCGGATCTCACCATTGAATCTTATCTAACTTGTGAATCTTGTATTCGAGGTAAGATTACCAATGCCCTATTTTCGGGTGTATGACATCGAGCCATTGACTTATTGGAACTAATACATTCTGATGTATGTGGTCTCATTAGTCAAACTGCTCACAGTGGTTTTTCCTACTTCGTTACCTTTACCGATGATTTGTCACGGTATGGTTATGTTTATTTTATGAAACAGAAATCGGAAACCTTTGAAAAGTTCAAAGAATTCCGTAATGAAGTAGAAAAACAGACTGGTAAATATATTAAATGTCTTCGATCTGATCGAGGCGGTGAATATATGAGCGGTGAGTTCACCGATTATTTAAAGGAGAATGAGATTCTCGCTCAATATACTCTTCCGGGTACTCCACAGCATAATGGAGTGTCCGAAAGGAGAAATCAGACTTTATTAGATATGATTCGATCGATGTTGAGTTTTACAGATTTGCCCTATTATTTATGGGGTTATGCTCTTTTAACTACTGCACATCTTTTGAATAAGATTCCTTCCAAGGCTGTTTCTACAACTCCATATGAAATATGGACTGGTATGAAACCGAATCTTAATTATGTTAAGATTTAGGGCTATCCTGCCTATGTCAGGCTGGCTCAGCAGGATAAGTTTTTGCCTCGAGGGCATAAGTTTAGGTTTGTTGGATATCATTCAAATACGAAAGGATATTTGTTCTATGAACCGAGCATCGAAATGTGTTTGTAGCTCGCTTCGCAAAATTTCTAGAAGTATAATTTTTGTCTGAATGAGGTAATCATAGACAGGTTGAACTTGATGAAATACAACCTGGAACCAACGAACCAGTGGAGGAACCTAACGTTCAAATAGATGAAAGGCATTCAACTCACACACTCCGTAGGTCCCAATGGGTGTCTAGACCTCCTGAACTCTTGTATTTGATACAAGAAAAAAGTCGGGATGTTCTCTTAGTCTAAGAGATTGACCCTTATACTTATAGAGAAGCGATGTTGGACATCGACTTCGCAAAGTGGCAAGAGGCCATGAAATCAGAGTTAGACTCTATGCATCATAATCAAGTCTGGGACTTGGTTCCGCTTCCTGAGGGAATTGTTCCTATTAGTAATAAATGGGTTTACAAGATGAAGCATGGGCCTGACGGAAAGGTTGAAACCTTTAAGGCCAGACTGGTAGCTAAAGGTTACACGCAGCGGCCTGGTGTCGACTACGATGAAACCTTTTCGCCAGTTGCGATGCTAAAGTCTATAAGGATTTTTTTGTCTATTGCTGATTACCATGATTATGTGATTTGGCACATGGATGTCAAAACGGCTTTTCTTAATGAGTTTCTTAATGAAGAAATCTATATGGAACAACTGGAGGGATTTGTATCCAGCGAAACCTCAGACATGGTTTGTAAACTTAAGAAGTCCATTTATGACTTAAGCAAGCTTCACGAAGTTGGAATCTTCGATTCGACGAGATTATTAGATTGTTTGGTTTTCTCAAGAATATGGAAGAATCATGTGTGTACCAGAAGGCTAGTGAGAATATGATAGTATTTTTGGTTCTCTATGTTGATGATATCCTAATCATTGGGAATGATATATGAATGATGCAAGGCGTCAAAGCTTACCTCTGTAAGAATTTCTCCATGAATGTCCTAGGTGAATCTTCTTGTATCTTGGGAATAAAGCTCTATAGAGATAGAGAAAGGAAGCTGATTGAGTTATCTCAATCGACGTACATAGATAAGATCTTAGAACGGTACAATTTTACCAACTGTAAGACAGCAAATATACCGTTCAACATGACATTCATCTTACGAAGAAGATGTGTCCGCAAACAGAAGATGAGAAGATTAAAATGTCTAATCAGCCTTATGCTTCGTGTTTGGATAGCATAATGTATGCCATGTTATATACGAGGCCTGATATTAGCTACGCGGTTAGTGTAACCAGTAGATATCAGTCCAACCCAGGAAATGACCATTGGATGACTGTTAAACATATCCTTAAGTATCTTAAAGGTACTAAGGATAAGTTTATTATTTATGGAGGAAATGAACTACAGGTTATGGGTATACGGATTCTGATTTCCAATCGGATCCCGATAATAGAAAGTCTACATCAGGATTCATATTTACCCTTAACGGAGGTACAGTTTGTTGGAAAAGTTCCAAATAGGGGTCTACAGCTGCTTCCACCACAGAGGCGGAATATATTTCTGCTTCTGAAGCTGCAAAAGAAAGTTGTTTGGCTAAAGAAGTTTATCACGGAACTGAAGTTGTCCCGAGTATCGAGAATCTGATTCCGCTATACTGTGATAATACTGGTGTCATTACGCAAGCAAAAGAACCGATGACGCATCAGAAGTCGAAGCATGTGGAACGAAAGTACCACATTATTCGAGAGATTGTGTCACGAGGTGACATCGTGTGCAAAGTTCCCAGTGAAGATAATGTAGCAGACCCGCTCACGAAGGTCATACCTCCGAAGTTATTTGATAAGCATGTTGAATCGATGAGTATTAGATACAATCGATATTGGCACTAGAGCAAGTGAGAGATTTTGTTAGGGTTGGTGCTATGAGCGCCAATTTCTTATGTATTTCCCTGTAAATACTTTTGTATATATTTTATTGATGAACAAAATAGACAGTTTATGTAATATAAATTCTTTTATTATATGGTAAAGACGTAAATGACCATAGAGTGATTGGTTATGATACAGTTGCAAAAGCGTTGCAACTGACATTGAGCGGTATCATAACAATATCATTCTTTAATTGTTTCTTGTCAAGGTTTACAATTATTGTAACATCCCGCTACAGGAGATGCTACCGGTTGGAGACAAGTTAATCATGCCTCCATAAGCCTCTGATTCTGACGAAATTTTGGCATGACCTCTGCTAAAAGTCATGCAACCTGGATCAAAGTCCAGCACCTCCAGACAACCTATAGGGCCCAAACACATAACATGAGATTGAAATGATGAACTCAAGACATAATACAATTGGGCTTCATGCCCAAAAATGCGTACAAACAAAAACATTTACAATATAATTTATACAAACTTAAACTCTTTACAACTAAACTTAAATCCCCCAAGGCCTGGTGACTGACTGACTGCAGTACTGCTAACCGGCTTCTCAAGCTCTGATGCCTGTGGTCGACCAGACAGGTCACCAACCTGCAAAACTCAAACACTGTAGAACAGTGAGTCATAAGACTCAGTAAGTAACTATGCTCATACCCTGAGCGACAAACACACAAAGTCTGAATCTTATTCTGTTATTAACCTGATCTGTCTATGTGACCATACAAATATTTACCAAGTCTGAATTAACTATATAACTTTTATCCATTTTACATATATATTTTACTTGCTATTAGTCTTCCTGTTTTTCTATACATATATCTTAAATTCCGTTCACATTTCAACATCTATGATATAAACAACAAATTTCTATATTCTTTGCTAAGTTAAGTCTCATCACGTTTTCGCTGCGCTACTCTGATATCCCATACTCACCTATACACTTTTTGCTTACCAAGCTCGGGCATTTATTATAATCATCTTTCTTTTATTTCATTGAAATATCATCAAATCAGAATCATGAAATATCTTTCTTATTAAACGTTTATCACACAATCTTCAATCATGCATACATATATGAATGTAATTATATTATCATGCACTATTATTCCCAAAGAGTTCCTCTTATGTAAGCATACAACTCAAACAGACATTATTCATAAATACATATAAACATAATAATGCTATCATGCATTAGTGTCAGCTATATGCATCCCAAATGATTTCTAGAATATATGGTCTATATGCATAACTTATGAATTATGCTCTTCTTTAACATGCCACGCTCTTAATAAAATACTTCTTGAAAACCTTTTCTGAAAAACTATTTTCTGAAATTTTTTTTGTGAAAACTCTTGCTGAAAAATTCTATTTTACTTTTTCTTTCTAGAAAAGCTCTTTAAATAAAGATATTTGAAATCTGAAATCTCTGTCTGAAAAACTTGACTTTCTGAAAACAGCTTTAAATCTTTGGTTTCTGGAAACTGTTTCTAAAATCTAATTTTTGAGAACTGTTTACTGAAAATCTGAAAACTAAAAAATGTTCTACATCCAGGAAACTGACTCAACTGGACGTGTCCGGGAATACTCAACTGGGTCTCTAAAGCTGATGATACTCTATGTCCATGACAACGACTCAACTGGACATCTCTCTACACCCAGGACAACGACTCAACTGGGTGTGCTATATGCCCAGGACCACGACTCAACTGGGCATCTCTGAAACTGGTGGTGCTCTGCGCCCAAGACCACGACTCAACTGGACGTATCACACCACAAACTAGAATTGGGGGTGTGGATCTATGCTACCACCCAAGCTCTGAAACCAGGATTTCGGGGCATCTGTCATCCCTAGTCCTGAACTAGGATCTGGGGGCGTTACGTATCGTCGTCCCCCCAGTCCTCTACATGTGCACATGTCTTTGAATCTGTCAATTCCAACTGTATCTCAAGTTGCATACTGGGGTGAGTTTTTCCCTCATGCCCCGGAAAACATAAAATCATACTAAAATCTTTTATTTTCTAAAACATTTCTCATAATATGCTAAATCATAAATATTAATAAAATAACTCGGCTAGCGCCCTATTTGCAGAAAAGTAAGTCTATAATGAAAAATGCGAAATGAAAAATAAATCAAAGAGAAAGTGTCCACTTAACATAAAGCATATGCACAAACCATAAACATAATAAACATGGAAAATTTCTCTGCAAAACATACATGTGCTACCCATATTTTGAGTTTTATACTTAAACCTTTATGTAAACATAATTATGAATCACATACTTAAACGTAAACGTGATCACTTCATATAAATTGAATTGGATTTAAAATATAGTCCATATATTAAATATTATAATACAATTCGTATTAACGAGTTATCATGAATTTTATTCGCTCTCAAGTATAATTAAGTTACTTATATTTTCTTCATCTTTAATGATCATTATCAACATCATCATCACTACATCATATTCTTATCCTGCCAACCGAGCTTTAAAAATCTAGGTGGTCATATGCACATGCTTCTCACAACCATGTTCTTTATATCAAAAGTTAGCTCATGTTTATAGCTCAAAATATCAACGACATCACCAAATAATATAACAACAAATCTTATACTAACTCACTATTAAAATTTCACTTCATGATTAGGCCCAACATTTATTGATAAACAAATTTGATTAATCAAGTTAAATGATACACGTATTACATTTATCATCTTTCAAAATTACCAAAAATCATATTCTTTATCATCCATTAGGGTTCGGCCAAAGTAGCCATCATGAACAAGTTTTGAAAAATTCAACAATTTCCATAATATTTGTAGCTAAACATTTCATATAATAACTTAAACACAATTACATAATGCAAATCCAAGCCTCCATAACCTTCATCAAATTCGGCCATAATGGCCTTTGCACACTCTTGAATCATTTTCATCAATACAAACCAAAAAATCACAATCAAAACATTCATTCAACCTCACCAAGCAATCAAATGGCTCCAAAATAAAGCAAAAATCTCATCCATTTCATAAGCATATAATCAGCCATGGTTAGAGAAGAAACCCATTTGCCAAATCACGACTTTAAATCAAATAATTGTTCAATCCAAAAATCTTATTACCAAAATTCATCAAACTCAAGGAAATCACCACATAGAGTACTTATCATTTGACTCCATGAATGAAATCAAGCTTCAAATCCGGACTCCCTCATCTTCTTCTTCTTCTCTGCTCGGTTTCCCCTCTCTTTCGGCTCTTCCTTTCTGTTTCTTATTATATTTTTTTTCTCGATCCTTTCCCTCGATTCTTCTTTCTTTCTTTCTCTTTTGTTCTATTTCTTTCTTCTCTATGTCTCTCTTCCTCTATCTTTCTTTCCCTTTCTCTTGGCCTCTGCTTCTTCCTCTGGATTTATCTCTTTCCCTCTATTTCTTTCTCGGCTTCTCTTATTTTTTCTCTCTGTTTCTTATTTTATGCGCGTGTGTGTTGTTTAATTAAGTCTACGCAATACGCTAAAATAATCCGGGATGTTACAATTACTTGGTCAGTAAGTAAACCCGTTGAGACCGGTACATGTCGTATATTGGAATGTTGGATTCTAATGGTTTCTCAATGAACCATGAGTCTCGGGAGACTCGTATAGACACGTAGGTGTTTATATCGGATAAACACTGAACGACTCGCTGAAGATTCTTAATAGATAGTACAACAACGTCAATAAGAATCTTCTCGGGTTGAGTGAGCATAGTGATCCTCCGACTTGAGGTACCACTGTGGATATATGAGGTATCCTCCATACTTTGATGGCAGTCACGTCACCGATCTATTTAGATCATACCTCTGCATGTTCGTTGGGTGTGGACTGATCCTCATGATATCCTGTGCGTATCAAAATAGGATCCGTCAGTTTTGTGTATAGAGCATATGTATCCATTTTGGGATTAGAATCTGTTAAATCCATGGGCCGTAGTACACTGTAGAAATCAATTCTAAGTGTTATTTAATACATTGCTAATAGAATCGTCGACAGGATTATACCTAAAGAGATTTGATGTTTATATCTATATCTTTGGGATAATCCGGATACCTGTGACGGAATGATTATACGTATGCAGTGACCCCGACCTGTATGGTTCAGAGATTTTATATGTGTTCGTCATAATTTACGGGTGGGTAGATTATGGACACGAAATTGGATTTCGTGATGGATATGTCTGAAACTAGAGAGTCTCACTAATGAGATATACTCGTTGGGCACTAGGGAAACTTTTATAAATAATACCGATTATTTATAAGTCGTTTAACGGTTAAACGAAGATACATGATTTAGAGATCTTTTGGTCATTTATTAAATGTCGAATTGTGATTTTTGACATTTATAATTAATATATGTATTTTGATTATTTAATGTAAATGTAATACATATATTTTGAGATATTTGTATTTAATTAATTATTTATTCAATTTTTGAATAATTAAATTAATTAAATATTTAATATCTTTTTACTTATTAAGATTAGTTAAATGGTATTTTTTGATTGGAAGTTGTGGCCAATTTTAATTGGTTAATTTTGCATGATTTAATTGGCTATTTTGTGATAAGTATTGAATTTTTTGACAATTTGATACCACAAATAAATTAAATCAATTTCCAATTAATTAAAACAAAAAATAAAAAATGTGGCTAGTAATTTTTTTCAAAAATCGGTAATTCCTAGGAAATTATTTAAGCCAATTTTGTTTTTTATTTCTTCATTCTATCAACCCTAAAAATCAAATACAAAAGGGAGAAAGAGGAGAAAAGAAGAAAAGAAGAAAAGCTTGCTAATTTTGGAAATTTGGTAAGGGTTTTCACATTTTTTCCTTCTTGAAAAATGTTTCCATGATCATAAGATTCAATATGATTAGCTTAGATTTTTCTCTACTTTCTCATGATTGTGTTTTGATGTTTGGGTGCTTGATTTGAAGATGAAAGCATGTATATTGAATTAGTTTGCTTTAAATAGTTTATTAAGCATTCTTATTGCCATTTAGTTGGCAAGTTGCCATTCTAGAGTTTATTAGCCACCAATGTTAGACTTCAAATTGTTCTTGAGGTATTTCATGTTGGTGAGACTCAATTGGTGTTGTAAGAATTGAATTAAAGCTTTGAATTGGATTAATTTGTGAAATTATTAAAATTATGATTTCTAACCTTCTCCAAATTTGGGGATTTTCATATATGTGATGAGTTTTGATGTATATTTGATATATATTAAATTTTTGAATTTTTGAATTGATCTTGGCATGTTTTAAAAAAAATGACCAAATTACAAATTCTTGAAAATTGAGGGACCATTCGGTAATTAGGGAAAAATCTGTTTCTTTGAATTGCAAACTGAATTTTCATGTATTAGACATGATTAAATCATTTTGGAGTTGATTTGGAATCAATTAGAATTGTATTTGACAATTTTGGACTAAAATGGTTAAAATTCAAAGTTTTGGGGCAAAACGGTAATTTCTAAAAATCTGATTTTTGGGTAAAAATATCAGTTTTTGAGCATTGAGTAATTGAAATAAATTTGTTTATTTTAATTACCCAAGAAAAATAACTGAAATCGGAAAATTTTGATTTTCCGCGATCCGCCGCTTTTACCCGAATTACCGCCCGAAACCCCAACAGTTATATGATATCGAATAAATATGTTTATGTGAAATATAAATGAATTATTGATATTTGATATTGAATCATTTATTCGTAAGTTTAAAAATTTTAAACTACGATTTCACATGAATTGCGCTTCTTTCGCTGCGCCTCCTTGATTTGACCTCAACACCTACATGCAGAGATGAGCAAAGCAAACGTCGTCTACCTTCTTTTGGATATGCTTCCACTTTAGGATCTAGGGTCACTCAACCAACTATAACGACTTTAGGGAGAGGGAGCCATGAGAGGCGATCAACCCATGATCAGTCTCAACTTCCACCGCTCTGTGATACCTATATTAAGAAATTACATGTGACATATCAACGTTGTATTTCTCACACTATTGATGTTCATGCTGATGGTCATTGTGGATTCAGAGCAATAGTTGAACTAATCAGATATGCAAAGAAGGTTGGGGTCAAGTACGATGCAACCTTATTGAAGAGATTCAACAAAATAATGATTTATATGATCGACTTTATCCATCAAACGGATGGACATACAATCTATTACACTTACAGCATTTCTTCTAGTTGTCGTCACCAGAAGTACATTGGATGGACTCAATGAGTTTAGGAATTGTCATCGCTTCGAGGTACAATCTTGTACTGCATACATTTGCTAAGAATGTTTTGAGTTGTTTTACTCATTTACCATTAAGGTCCTCTGCAGTTCTAGAGCCAGAGCGTCAAGAAATAGTTATTGCTCATATTGGCAGACACTTTGTGCAAGTTTTCTTACACCCTCATTACCCTATACCACCCATCCCAATGTGGTGGTGGAAACATTCATCGTACGAAGCTAAAGAATGAACCACTCGTTATAGGATTCATAATCAATTATAGTACGAAATATTGAGTATATCACCAAGAGCGCCAGAATGAGGCTTTCGAGGCAACATAGATTAGAATTTATGTTTTTATATTTCTAAGTGCAACTTTTAATGTTGTTATTTGTACTATTTTTTAAATATATATTTTTCTAATATACATGAGAATATTTTTATAATACATAAGTAGTGTTAAATAAATTAAAAAGAAATCAAAAAAAATTAAATGAATAAATAAATACAAAATAAATAACAATAAATATGAAATTTGTAATATTTATTAAACAAATAAAAAAGAATATATATATATATAAAGAGCAAAAAAAAATAAATTAAAAAAATAAAAAATAAAAAATTTAATTAATAATATATATATATATATATATATCAATATATAAAAAATTGAGATATATTTGGTTTATTGGGGAATAACATTTTTGACAAAGGGAGGTGGTATTTTAGGAATTTTAGGGGAGACAATGGGAGAGGAATTGTTCGGGGGGAATTATAAAAATTACAATTCTCACCTCTGATCGTTTTGGGTATTTAGAATAAATCCCTAAGACTTTCATAATTTTATAAATTGGCCGTGCGAAGTCTGCCAACCTGAATTTTCAGGTTTCGTCCATCTGATTGTTTCGTGTAGTAGATGACCTTTACGAATTCCGATTAAGTTAAAATTTTACAAAATAGTTAGTCCATATTTCTAGTGTCTCCAAAAAAAATCAGCTCAAAATAACTATTTTATCCACATAAAATATTAGCCTAACCGAACAGGTCTCAATAAGATCTTATATACATGTTTTAATTTGTTTTCATCAAAATAACATAACCTAAATTTACTGATACCACTGTAAGGTTTTTGGGTTAGCGCGAAAGCATCCATGTGACTTGAATTTAAAATTTTCTTCCAAAACCACTTTAAGGATCGTGGTTATGCCGTTGTTGATGTAAACAAATATACTACTAAATTAATCTCTATTAATTTTAACATGCATGCAATAAATATTTTATTTATCAACATAAATAATATTTATTAATAGTAAAACATACATTGATGAGTTTATTATTTTTCTTGAGACCTTTTGAATATCCTCATTGATTTTTCTCTTACAACAGTGCACCAAGAGTTGCATCTCTAGTTGACACACTAGCACTCATCTGCGAACAAATCGTTTCCACTTTTGAGAACAAAGAAAACCATGTTCTTTTTACGACGTTGAAGTCAATTTCAAGATTCTTTCCAAAATAAATTATGATACTTAATCAAATTAGAAATTCTAATTAAATAAAGACTTCCCTATTTAATTTTAATTAGGACTCTAATTAATTTGAGTGCTAGCCCACTAAATTAAATCCTAATAGAATAAATATTATTTTGGCCTAATAATTAATTAATTATTTTCTTACTTAATTTTAATTAATAATTAATTAAAATTATATTTAATTTAATTTAATTTATTTAATATAAATATCAAATATCTCTTTAAACAATTAAATCTAATTTTATATTTCGAATTTATTAATCAAATTAATATTTATGAAATATCTCGAATATCCTAATCTAATTAGGAAACGCCAAAATAATCATTTATTAACTTTTAATAAACATCCTTAAATTTGTAATATAGACAAAAGCTATAATTGTGCTATCATCCTAGATTCATTATCGAGTAGCAATTGAATATATTAACTCTTTAATATTTCATCTCTATGATATTTTACAGACCATGGGTAATCGCCTAGCAGTAAGTCATGACCCCTAGTCGATGAATAAAGTGAGAAAACATATGAACAAATTAGAATACACTTTGAGCATGTCATCTCATTCCTTCCGATTCTTATCGAGTCTGAGATCATGGTAAGGTCAAATCCTTATACTCGATATATCCTTAAACTCTATCTTATGGATTTGATATCTCTAAGATATAGACTGCTTTGGCCAAAGACTTATATCCATAACTTTGAGTTTCATTGAAACATATATAGCTTTTATTATAAAAGTTATCGGATACCATCTTGAAGTATACATGACTTCATACGTCAATCACTCAAGGCCATCCAACATTTATTTAAAGGACATGGATATTCGAATGAGGATGTGTTGGGGAAGTTGTGTAACCCCTAGGATCGGATCGGTGCCCCGCGCAGCGGAAGTGAGTCTAACCCATGGATATCAAGCATGGGTGTAATTTTAAATTATTTAATGAAATACTATTTTTCATTATGAATGTATAGGAAAAAATCGGGGCTGAATGAATCGAAATCCAAGATTTCAAAAATGGGGAAAAACAAAATCAGCGTGCGCCGTGAAGCCATGTGTTATAGTGCGCGCACGCGCACTGTAGCGTATAGGCCTGAATTTTTTTCATTTCTTTAATTCTTTCTTTCCTCCAGTGAGTTGAAGGAATTATAATATTTTATCCTAATTTCTTCCGGTCTTCCCTAAACATTTCAAAAACACTCAAAATTAATTTTTAACATCAAAACTAACATCAACACATGTTATAGAATAAAAATCAAGTTTTTCAAAATAAAATATTTTTACAAAAACATAAATTTATTCTAAATACGCATTTACGTAAATTTTGAATCCAATACACAAACCAAATTAGAATCTCAATAAAAAATATCTCTTGAATAATTCTAGGTCACCCAAATGTGGTCAAGTGATTCTAGAATGGTAGTCATAACTCTAAGTTTTAATCTAGAGTTCCAAATTCTAATTTTATGTTTATGTCTAACATAAATATTTTGACCTAATAACAAACATATTGTGTTTATACTTCCAAAGCATCCTAACACAATTTATTAGCCTTATTTCAACATTAAGATATGTGATTATGCATCTAATACATAATTCATACTTAAGAGAAGTTCAAACTTACCTAGCAAGCTTGATGCAAGATCCAATATACTTATTCTTTGTTGAAATGATTGGAGAACCTCCAAGGTGTACAAGCTTGACTTCAAAATCCAATCTTGATTCCAATGCTAGCAAGCTTCACCCCAAGATCCAATCTTGATTTCACATAGATGAAATATTATAGATACCTTACAAGCTTAACTAAACACTTCTCTAACTTAGGCTAATTTTTATAAGAATTTGCTTGTACTTGTACTTGTAATTGTAATTAAAATCTTCATAAAGCTTGGTATTTAGAGCAAAACTTAGGTAATTTTTAATTAATAAAAGTTGTAATCAAATTCTAAGTGGGCTTAATCTAATTTGTCCAAATATGTATAATTAGGTGGGACTAATCTCCATTGTCTCCCATTTTGATTTAATCCAATTAAATCAAGTCAATGATTATGAAATTGATTAGTTAAATGTTTGTCACTTTGATTTAATCCAATTAAATCAAGCCAAAACCACATATTATTACATACTTACAATTATCATAATATCCTCAAATGGTAGAGATAATTATGATTTTACTATTAAGCCATTGTGTAATTATTGAATTAATCCAATTAATCCAATTAGGTCAAAGTAAATAACCAATGTTATCAAATAAAATTTGATTATCTTAGTTGATAATTATAATATCGAATATTATCTTTTATCAAAATTAATCGGCTACCCAAGTGCTCAACGAGTACACTTCATATTGGAACTCTCTAAGTTCAAACACGTTCGTCATATAAGCCTAGCTAATATGTATGTAATTCGGCCACCTATGAATTCACGAAGAACACGAACGACCTTTCTAAACTATACAAGTCGAGGTCATCACATATGTTTAATAATCCATTCATATTAGGCTATCCGAGTTATGCTTATGAAACATAGAATATACCGTCAAATTTCTGAGGCATACATCTCATGTCGACATGTCCACGATTCTTCATAACTGATGCGATCCACCATAGGTGATCGACTTTGGCCAAAGCTTTAAGAATCATGACTTTACTCACATGGATACCTAAACCCTTTATGGTACATATATGGTCGACTGATCCTATCTTGCTTCGCACTAGATTACTGAGTGCATCGGTCCACACCCAACGAATATCCAGAGGCCAGACCATGAAAGATTTCTGACATACATGGCATCAAAGTGTAGAGGATCTCACACAAAATCAATGTTATCTTATTGTCAAATGATTATATATGCTACTCGACTCGAGGAGATTCCTATTGACGGTGGTGCGTACTTTCAACTATTAGGAATCACATGTGAGTCTTTCAGTATTCGGTCCAACCAATACCCATATATCTATGCGAGTTTCCAAAACTTATGGTACATTGGGTTAAACCATTGGAACTCCAATTCCAATATTCGACATGTGCTAGTCTTCTAAATTATAGGAATTCGACCGTATTCCAAAACCAACGACTAAGAATATTTACTTTAAGAATAGTTTACACCCAGTGTCAATACTATTTTAAGGTTGGTATCATTCTTAGCATATATATGCATCAATCTAATACGCATAATGACAATACCATTAATAAGGTACGAAAATGTAGTTATTTTATTAATAAATAATAAAACATACAATTTGGATTGACACTCCAAGCACCAACTCCAACAAGATATACTAGTGAACTATGAGTACTGTCGCACAAGTCATCATATGATCTCGGTTCAGAGTATATGACGACACTAATATATTATTACGAAGATCAATGACCTTAAATAATATTATCATGTGATCTTACGTTTATATGGTCGTGTGATTGGTGATAAACACACGTAACGCAAGTGCACGTATCGCTCAAATAATATAAAAATATCGATCCCACGAGGACTTAATTTCTATTGTTGTTATTAATTATTGATTCTTTTTATTTACAAGTATCTAATTAAAGGGAGAAGAGAATGATTGCTTGATTGGTTGGTTGAATGTGGATTTGCTAAATAAATAAATAAATAAAAACACAAAAGAAAATACTAAGGAAAATAAACAAAAGAGACAAATATCTAGGGTTGTGATTCCACACAATATTATTCTAATGATGAATTGATTCTCTTATATATGTGTAATAAATTAGTTTGCTAACCTGGAACACGAAAATATGCAAAAGCCTCTTCTGATGGATCGATGCAAACACCCAAAATAACCAAATTAATCATATGTCTATGTTAACCAAGTTACCAGAATTCATTAAGTTCAAGTTCCAATTGTGGCTACCCCCACCCGACGGGTATATGTCTATCCTGGAAGGAAATATACCTAAGGGTCACCATGCCCCAAGGTGAAATCGTGAGCTATTGAATCTAAGGCTGAAACCTAAAATCTCTTTTCCAAGTTCATTTTAAGTTTACCCCATCAATCTTATTGGTGATCGGGCAACAATAAGCATTAGGCTTAAGATTCAATAAACAAACTAAAGTATTACAAAAAATATAATTAAATGAATTATTAAGCATGTGAATACTATGTTTCATCATTTCCCTATAATAAAAATAAAATATTGGGGGTTAGAGGATCCACTTTTACCATTTCTAATTTAGAAATCCCCCTTATTATAATATATAAATTTGCATAATATTACCAACCGACCATATAGGCGGTATCCTGATTAAGTCAGATTTTGAATTAATTCCAACCGACCATAAATGCGGTATCCAATTAAGTCAGGCTTTAAAATAATTTATAAATTATAATTAAGGGAGATTAATCTAAACTATAATAATAAAAGCTTCATCATTCCCCAGCGAAAATTTAACTACTAATCAGAAAAGAAATGAAAAGTAAATAAACTATTACTATTACTGGAAATAAAAATACACAATTTAAATTATAAAAATTAAATAAACAAGATACAGTCTTTAGATCCTTATTAGAACCTTAAGGAAAGTATGAATTTGGAAAATGAAATCAACTTCAATCTATAGGCAAAATTCGGCCTTGCGCGTTACAGCTGATGAGTGGTAATTATATCACTATTTTCCACTCGTTTGGCCTAATATTTTGTATAGTTTCTCGGGTTTTATGAATGTTTTGATGTATTTTGTGTTGTTTTGCAGATAAATAAAGTTTGGGAAGTATTGGAATCAAATCAGGGCCAAAACAGTGGAAAAAGGACAAAAAAAAGGCAAAATGGTAATTTGAGCGTCGCGACGTGCAACAACACATGCGTCACGACTGCTAACGTGTGCCGAGTTCTGCTAAAATGTGTCGGACACGTGTCAGAATCTGAGAAGTCTGCTAACATGCACCTTTGCTATCGTGCGCCTGCCACGTGTCATCATCACTGCAGATCTACTAACATGCGATGTGCCACGTGTCATCATCACATGATGCCGATAATACGTGTGCCACGTGTCATCATCCAATTGGACCGCATCAAGCGCATGTCACATGTCATCCACGTGTCTGCCATGTGTCATCCACATCAGCCGTATTCCGAGTCAACTGCCACATGTCTGCCACGTCACCATCAGTGAATCACCTTCTACCACATGTCAACTTGTCATTGGACCGAATAAACCCGTGTGCCATGTGTCAGCATTCTATTGGGCCGAAAAATTACGCGTGCCATGTCAGCAGCCAATAGTGCAAGCCATGTTCAGTCGTGTGCCAGCTCAAGCGTCGCGACGCGCAAATGTGCATAAATTTTGTCTATAAATTGAGCTTCATTTCACATTTTAATTTCCATGTTTTCCTTAGGTTTCTAATAGGAATTTGAGGATTGCATATTGTTTGTATTTATTTTTTAGTATTTAAATTATGTATTTTTATTTCTAGTAATATTAATTTCAGTACTTTTATTTTCTTTTATGTTTTATAGTTAAATTTTCGCTGGTGGAAGGGGTAAACATTTAATTTTATTAACTAGGTCAATCTCACTTAATTATAATATAATCGGATTAATTAACGACAAATTATATTACCGTCTATATGGTCGGTTTAAATATAAATTACTTTACCGCCTATATAGCTGGTCTTTATGTGACAGATGATTACCGTATATATGGCTGGTGTAATTGGACTAAAATGGATTACCGTCTATGTGACTGGTTTTATATGTTTGACATTATTAATTCCTGAGAAAGCAGAACAGAAAATAATTTATATATTATAATAAGTGAGATTCCTAGGTTTGAAATATTAAATGTGAATCCCCTAACCCCAACATTTACTTTTAATCCTAGGGAAGTAATGAAACACAATATTCATATGTTTAATAATTGATTTAATTATATTATGGGTAAATCTTTAGTTTGTTTATTGAATCTTAAACCTAATGCTTCTTGTTGCCTGATGGCCAATAAGATTGATGTGGTAAACTTAAAATGAACATGGAAAATGGATTTTAGGTTTCAGCCTTAGATTCAATAGTTCATGATCTTCCTTGAGGATAGATAATTCTTTAATAGATTTCTTTACATGATATGAATATACATGTCGGGCGTGGGAAGCCATAATTGGAAATTAAACTTAATGAATTTAGGTAACTTGGTTAACATATGAATATGATTAATTGAATTATTTTAGGTGTTTGCATCTGACCATCGGAAGAGACTTTGCATATCTTTGTGTTCCAGGTTAGCAAACTCATTTATTACACATATATAAGAGAATCAATTCATCATTAGAATAATATTGTGTGGAATTACAACCCTAGATATTTGTGTCTTTTGTTTATTTTCCTTAGTATTTTCTTTTGTTTATTTTATTTATTTAATCAGCAAATCCACATTCAACCAACCAATCAAGCGATCATTCCATTCTCCATATAATTAGATACCTATAAATAAATAGTATCACTAATTAATAACAACAGTAGGAATTAAGTCCTCGTGGGATCGATATTTTTATACTACTTGAACGATATGTGCACTTGCAATATACGCGTGTGATTACGTCGATCAGCGGCGCGTGGAGGTTTGCGTGTCGCGACGCGCCATAGATTTGTGACACCTGTACGCGGCTTCCGGAGATGTTGACATGTGTACGCATTTTCGTCGACAACTGAATTATTGACTCGGCGTCGCGACACATGAAGGCTTACACGTCGTGACGCTGACATCATGCTGATGTAAGCAATGACGCGTGTTGACAGAATGAATTATTATGCTGACGTCATGATGATGCAAGTGCTGACGTGGCGCTAATGTGGCAATAATGAATTACGCGGCCCGTTGGGATGATGACACGTGTCCGGCACATGTTACCAGGTTTTTGTGATGCTGACATGTGGCTGGCGCATGTTAGTGGTCGCGATGCGCAAATGATGATTTTACCTTTTTTATCTGTTTTTTATTGTTTTAGCCCCAAGTTGATTCCTTTGATTCCCTAAACTTTATTTCTCTATAAAATAACACAAAATACATCAAAACATTCATAAAACTCGAGAAACGATACAAAATATTAGGTTAAATGGGCGGTAAATAATGATATATTTTCCGCTCATCACACCCATAAACCTAACATTTTGCTAGTCCTCGAGCAAAACAACAAAATAAAATAAATAACTGAAACTAAATTAAAATAAGCCATTTTCGTATGGATCACAGTTACATTTAGCGTATGCAACAAGCCTTTAAACCCCTAGTGGATGAGTTATAGTCTCGTGAGGGCTTACAGTGACGATACCCACAAACGTCAATCTAATGCACACAAAAGCAAAAAGTCAAAAGAAAAGAAAGAAATAAAATAAAATAAACGAAAATAATAGCTATATATATAATAGCCTCAGAGAATGTCTAGCAACAAAGTTAAAGGAACCTTCAAAATACAAACTACAACTAAAATCTTTTCCTTTGAACAAAGTATCTATATCAGACTCTGAGTGTGTGTGTGTGAATAGCTCTTCAAAACAGCTTCGATTCTAAGTTATTAACTAGGTGAGTTTGTCTCAATTCTCAGTAGGTAATGGGTCAAACCAACCTGACTATATAAAATTATTCTGTCTACTATAATCTGCGCAAAGTGAGGTATGTGATTTTTTTTTTGTAATATATTTAATCCATGTAGTGAGCTTTGGGCCAGTGACTCCCAAACCAGTTGGCTTTAGGGTACTAGGTGTTAAGACACCCCTACGGACTTAATTAATTCAAAATCCGACTTAATCAGTATACCGCCTATATAGTTAGTTGGTAATATCATGCAAATTTATATATTATAATAAGAGAGATTTCTAAATTATAAATGTTAAAAGTGGATCCCCTAACCCCATCATTTTATTTTTATTCTAGGAAAGTGATGAAACATAATATTCCAATGTTTAATAATTGATTTAATTATATTATGAGTAATACTTTAGTTTGTTTATTGAATCTTAAGCTTAATGTTTTTTGTTGCCTGATCACCAATAAGATTGATGGGGTAAACTTAAAATGAACTTGGAAAAGAGATTTTAGGTTTCAGCCTTAGATTCAATAGCTCACGATCTCACCTTGGGGCATGATGACCCTTAGGTATATTTCCTTCCAGGATAGACATATACATGTCGGTTGGGAGTAGCCACAATTGGAACTTGAACTTAATGATTCTGGTAACTTGGTTAACATAGACATATGATTAATTGGGTTATTTTGGGTGTTTGCATCTGACCATCGGAAGAGGCTTTTGCATATTTTCGTGTTCCAGGTTAGCAAACTGATTTATTACAAATATATAAGAGAATCAATTCATCATTAGAATAATATTGTGTGGAATCACAAGTATCTATTAAAGGGAGAAATAAATGATTGCTTGATTGGTTGATTGAATGTGGATTTGCTAAATAAATAAATACACAAACAAAATGCTAAGGAAAATAAACAAAAGACACAAACATTTAGGGTTGTGATTCCACACATAATTATTCTAATGATGAATTTATTTTCATATATATGTGTAATAAATCAGTTTGTTAACCTAGAACATGAAAATATGCAAAAGCCTCTTCCGATGGTCAGATGCAAACATCCAGAATAACCCAATTAATCATATGTCTATGTTAACCAAGTTATCTGAATTCATTAAGTTCAAGTTCTAATTGTGGCTATCTCCGACCGATAGGTATATGTCTATCCTGGAAAGAAATCTACCTAAGGGTCACCATGCTATAAGGTGAGATCGTGAGCTATTGAATCTAAGGCTGAAACCTAAAATCCCTTTTTCAAGTTCATTTTAAGTTTACCACATCAATATTATTGGTGATCAGGCAACAAGAAGCAT